>JABXNX010000600.1:0-15428 GCA_014843695.1 Archivesica marissinica | reverse complement strand
TTCTGACACTTTGTACTGCACTGTGGATGGAGTGTGGGAGGTGGTGGGTTCTGAATATTTGTACTGCACTGTGGATGGAGTGTGGGAGGTGGTGGGTTCTGACAATTTGTACTGCACTGCGGATGAAGTGTGGGAGGTGGTGGGTACTGCACTGTGGATGGAGTGTCGGAGATGGTAGGTTCTGATTATTAGTACTGCGCTGTGGATGGAGTGTGGGATATGGTGGGTTCTGACTATTAGTACTGCACTGTGGATGGAGTGAGGGAGGTGGTGGGTTCAGCTAACCACACACATGGTTCAGAGATAGTCTGACTATTTGCACTGCACTGTGGATGGAGTGTCGGAGGTGGTGTGTTCTGACTATTTCTACTGCACTGTGGATGGAGTGTGGGAGGTGGTGCGTTCTGACTATTTGTACTGCACTGTGGATGGAGTGTGGGAGGTGGTGGGTACTGCAATGTGGATGGAGTGTCGGAGGTGGTGGGTACTGTACTGTGGATGGAGTGTGGGAGGTGGTGGGTACTGCACTGTGGATGGAGTGTGGGAGGTGCTGGGTTCTGACTAGTTGTACTGCACTGTGGATGGAGTGTGGGAGGTGGTGGCTTCTGACTATTTGTACTGCATTGTGGATGGAGTGTTGGATGTGGTGGGTTCTGACTATTTGTACTTCACTGTGGATGGAGTGTGGGAGGTGGTGGGTTCTGACTATTTGTACTGCACTGAGGATGGAGTGTGGGAGGTGGTGGCTTCTGACTATTTGTACTGCACTGTGGATGGAGTGTTGGATGTGGTGGGTTCTGACTATTTGTACTGCACTGTGGATGGAGTGTCGGAGGTGGTGGGTACTGTACTGTGGATGGAGTGTCGGAGGTGGTGGGTACTGCACAGTGGATGAAGTGTGGGAGGTGGTGGGTACTGCACTGTGGATGGAGTGTCGGAGGTTGTGGGATCTGCACTGTGGATGGAGTGTGGTAGGTGGTGGGTTCTGACTATTTGTACTGCACTGTGGATGGAGTGTGGGAGGTGGTGGGTTCTGACTATTTGTACTGCACTGTGGATGGAGTGTGGGAGATGGTGGGTTCTGACTATTTGTACTGCACTGTGGATGGAGTGTGGGAGGTGGTGGGTTCTGACTATTTGTACTGCACTGTGGATGGAGTGTGGGAGGTGGTGGGTTCTGACTATTTGTACTGCACTGTGGATGGAGTGTGGGAGGTGTTGGGTTCTGACTATTTGTACTACACTGTGGATGGAGTGTGGGAGGTGGTGGGTTCTGACTATTTGTACTGCACTGTGGATGGAGTGTGGGAGATGGTGGGTTCTGACTATTTGCACTGCACTGTGGATGGAGTGTGGGAGGTGGTGGGTTCTGATTATTTGTACTGCACTGTGGATGGAGTGTCGGAGGTGGTGGGTACTGTACTGTGGATGGAGTGTCGGAGGTTGTGGGTTCTGCACTGTGGATGGAGTGTGGTAGGTGGTGGGTTCTGACTATTTGTACTGCACTGTGGATGGAGTGTGGGAGGTGGTGGGTTCTGACTATTTGTACTGCACTGTGGATGGAGTGTGGGAGGTGGTGGGTTCTGACTATTTGTACTACACTGTGGATGGAGTGTGGGAGGTGGTGGATTCTGACTATTTGTACTGCACTGTGGATGGAGTGTGGGAGGTGGTGGGTTCTGACTATTTTTACTACACTGTGGATGGAGTGTGGGAGGTGGTGGGTTCTGACTATTTATACTGCACTGTGGATGGAGTGTGGGAGATGGTGGGTTCTGACTATTTGCACTGCACTCTGGATGGAGTGTGGGAGGTGGTGGGTTCTGACTCTTGGTACTGCACTGTGGATGGAGTGTTGGAGGTGGTGGGTTCTGACTATTTGTACTGCATTGTGGATTGAGTGTGGGAGGTGGTGGGTTCTGACTATGTGTACTGTACTGTGTATGGAGTGTCGGATGTGATGTATTCTGACTATTTGTACTGCACTGTGGATGGAGTGTGGGAGGTGGTGGGTTCTGACTATTTGTACTGCACTGTGGATGGAGTGTGGGAGGTGTTGGGTTCTGACTATTTGTACTGCACTGTGAATGGAGTGTGGGAGGTGGTGGGTTCTGAATATTTGTAATGTACTGTGGATAGTGTGTGGGAAGTGGTTGCTTCTGACTAGTTGTACTGCACTGTGGATGGAGTGTGGAAGATGGTGGGTACTGCACTGTGTATGGAGTGTGGGAGGTGGTGGGTTCTGACTATGTGTACTGCACTGTGTATGGAGTGTCGGATATGGTGGGTTCTGACTATGTGTACTGCACTGTGGATGGAGTGTGGGAGGTGGTGAGTTCTGAATATTTGTACTGCACTGTGGATGGAGTGTGGGAGGTGGTGGGTTCTGACAATTTGTACTGCACTGCGGATGGAGTGTGGGAGGTGGTGGGTAATGCACTGTGGATGGAGTGTCGGAGGTGGTAGGTTCTGACTATTTATACTGCGCTGTTGATGGAGTGTGGGATATGGTGGGTTCTGACTATTTGTACTGCAATGTGGATGGAGTGTGGGAGGTGGTGGGTTCAGCTAACCAAACACATTGTTCAGAGATATTCTGACTATTTGCACTGCACTGTGGATGGAGTGTCGGAGGTGGTGGGTTCTGACTATTTCTACTGCACTGTAGATGGAGTGTGGGAGGTGGTAGGTTCTGACTATTTGTACTGCACTGTGGATGGAGTGTGGGAGGTGGTGGGTACTGCAATGTGGATGGAGTGTCGGAGGTTGTGGGAACTGTACTGTGGATGGAGTGTGGGAGGTGGTGTGTACTACTGCACTGTGGATGGAGTGTGGGAGGTGCTGGGTTCTGACTAGGTGTGGGAGGTGGTGGCTTCTGACTATTTGTACTGCATTGTGGATGGAGTGTGGGAGGTGGTGGGTTCTGACTATTTGTACTTCACTGTGGATGGAGTGTGGGAAGTGCTGGGTTCTGACTATTTGTACTGCACTGAGGATGGAGTGTGGGAGGTGGTGGCTTCTGACTATTTGTACTGCACTGTGGATGGAGTATTGGATGTGGTGGGTTCTGACTATATGTACTGCACTGTGGATGGAGTGTGGGAGGTGGTGGGTTCTGACTATTTGTACTGCACTGAGGATGGAGTGTGGGAGGTGGTGGCTTCTGACTATTTGTGCTGCACTGTGGATGGAGTGTTGGATGTGGTGGGTTCTGACTATTTGTACTGCGCTGTGGATGGAGTGTCGGAGGTGGTGGGTACTGTACTGTGGATGGAGTGTCGGAAGTGGTGGGGACTGCACAGTGGATGGAGTGTCGGAGGTTGTGGGTTCTGCAATGTGGATGGAGTGTGGTAAGTGGTGGGTTCTGACTATTTGTACTGCACTGTGGATGGAGTGTGGGAGATGGTGGGTTCTCACTATTTGCACTGCACTGTGGATGGAGTGTGGGAGGTGTTGGGTTCTGACTATTTGTACTACACTGTGGATGGAGTGTGGGAGGTGGTGGGTTCTGACTATTTGTACTGCACTGTGGATGGAGTGTGGGAGATGGTGGGTTCTCACTATTTGCACTGCACTGTGGATGGAGTGTGGGAGGTGTTGGGTTCTGACTATTTGTACTACACTGTGGATGGAGTGTGGGAGGTGGTGGGTTCTGACTATTTGTACTGCACTGTGGATGGAGTGTGGGAGATGGTGGGTTCTCACTATTTGCACTGCACTGTGGATGGAGTGTGGGAGGTGGTGGGTTCTGATTATTTGTACTGCACTGTGGATGGAGTGTCGGAGGTGGTGGGTACTGTACTGTGGATGGAGTGTCGGAGGTTGTGGGTTCTGCACTGTGGATGGAGTGTGGTAGGTGGTGGGTTCTGACTATTTGTACTGCACTGTGGATGGAGTGTGGGAGGTGGTGGGTTCTGACTATTTGTACTGCACTGTGGATGGAGTGTGGGAGGTGGTGGGTTCTGACTATTTGTACTACACTGTGGATGGAGTGTGGGAGGTGGTGGGTTCTGACTATTTGTACTGCACTGTGGATGGAGTGTGGGAGGTGGTGGGTTCTGACTATTTTACTACACTGTGGATGGAGTGTGGGAGGTGGTGGGTTCTGACTATTTGTACTGCACTGTGGATGGAGTGTGGGAGGTGGTGGGTTCTGACTATTTGTACTGCACTGTGGAAGTGTGGGAGGTGGTGGGTTCTGACTATTTGTACTGCACTGTGGATGGAGTGTGGGAGGTGGTGGGTTCTGACTATTTGTACTGCACTGTGGATGGAGTGTGGGAGGTGGTGGGTTCTGACTATTTGTACTGCACTGTGGATGGAGTGTGGGAGGTGGTGGGTTCTGACTATTTGTACTGCACTGTGGATGGAGTGTGGGAGGTGGTGGGTTCTGACTATTTGTACTGCACTGTGGATGGAGTGTGGGAGGTGGTGGGTTCTGACTATTTGTACTGCACTGTGGATGGAGTGTGGGATTGGTGGGTTCTGACTATTGTACTGCACTGTGGATGGAGTGTGGGAGGTGGTGGGTTCTGACTATTTGTACTGCACTGTGGATGGAGTGTGGGAGGTGGTGGGTTCTGACTATTTGTACTGCACTGTGGATGGAGTGTGGGAGGTGGTGGGTTCTGACTATGTGTACTGCACTGTGTATGGAGTGTCGGATGTGGTGGGTTCTGACTATTTGTACTGCACTGTGGATGGAGTGTGGGAGGTGGTGGGTTCTGACTATTTGTACTGCACTGTGGATGGAGTGTGGGAGGTGGTGGGTTCTGACTATTTGTACTGCACTGTGGATGGAGTGTGGGAGGTGGTGGGTTCTGACTATTTGCACTGCACTGTGGATGGAGTGTGGGAGGTGGTGGGTTCTGACTATTTGTACTGCACTGTGGATGGAGTGTGGGAGGTGGTGGGTTCTGACTATTTGTACTGCACTGTGGATGGAGTGTGGGAGGTGGTGGGTTCTGACTATGTGTACTGCACTGTGGATGGAGTGTGGGATGTGGTGGGTTCTGACTATTTGTACTGCACTGTGGATGGAGTGTGGGAGGTGGTGGGTACTGTACTGTGGATGGAGTGTGGGAGGTGGTGGGGACTGCACTGTGGATGGAGTGTGGGAGGTGGTGGGTTCTGCAATGTGGATGGAGTGTGGGAGGTGGTGGGTTCTGACTATTTGTACTGCACTGTGGATGGAGTGTGGGAGGTGGTGGGTTCTGACTATTTGTACTGCACTGTGGATGGAGTGTGGGAGGTGGTGGGTTCTGACTATTTGTACTGCACTGTGGATGGAGTGTGGGAGGTGGTGGGTTCTGACTATTTGTACTGCACTGTGGATGGAGTGTGGGAGGTGGTGGGTTCTGACTATTTGTACTGCACTGTGGATGGAGTGTGGGAGGTGGTGGGTTCTGACTATTTGTACTGCACTGTGGATGGAGTGTGGGAGGTGGTGGGTTCTGACTATTTGTACTGCACTGTGGATGGAGTGTGGGAGGTGGTGGGTTCTGACTATTTGTACTGCACTGTGGATGGAGTGTGGGAGGTGGTGGGTTCTGACTATTTGACTGCACTGTGGATGGAGTGTGGGAGGTGGTGGGTTCTGACTATTTGTACTGCACTGTGGATGGAGTGTGGGAGGTGGTGGGTACTGTACTGTGGATGGAGTGTGGGAGGTGGTGGGTTCTGCACTGTGGATGGAGTGTGGGAGGTGGTGGGTTCTGACTATTTGTACTGCACTGTGGATGGAGTGTGGGAGTTGGTGGGTTCTGACTATTTGTACTGCACTGTGGATGGAGTGTGGGAGGTGGTGGGTTCTGACTATTTGTACCATGTGGATGGAGTGTCGGAGGTGGTGGGTTCTGATATTTGTACTGCACTGTGGATGGAGTGTGGGAGGTGGTGGGTACTGCACTGTGGATGGAGTGTCGGAGGTTGTGGGTTCTGCACTGTGGATGGAGTGTGGTAGGTGGTGGGTTCTGACTATTTGTACTGCACTGTGGATGGAGTATGGGAGGTGGTGGGATCTGACTATTTGTACTGCACTGTGGATGGAGTGTGGAAGGTGGTGGGTTCTGACTATTTGTACTACACTGTGGATGGAGTGTGGGAGGTGGTGGATTCTGACTATTTGTACTGCACTGTGGATGGAGTGTGGGAGGTAATGGGTTCTGACTATTTGTATTACACTGTGGATGGAGTGTGGGAGGTGGTGGGTTCTGACTATTTGTACTGCACTGTGGATGGAGTGTGGGAGATGATGGGTTCTGACTATTTGCACTGCACTGTGGATGGAGTGTGGGAGGTGGTGGGTTCTGCACTATGGATGGAGTGTGGGAGGTGGCGGGTTCTGACTATGTGTACTGCACTGTGGATGGAGTGTGGGAGGTGGCGGGTTCTGACTATGTGTACTCCACTGTGGATGGAGTGTGGGAGGTTTGCGGGTTCTGACTAGTTGTACTGCACTGTAGAAGGAGTGTGAGAGGTGGTGGGTTCTGACTGTGTGTACTGCACTGTGGATGGAGTGTGGGAGGTGGCGGGTTCTGACTATGTGTACTGCAATGTGGATGGAGTGTGGGAGGTGGTGACTTCTGACTATTTGTACTGCACTGTAGATGGAGTGTGGGAGGTGGTGGGTACTGCACTGTGGATGGAGTGTGGGAGGTGGTGGATTCTGATTATTTGTACTGCATTGTGGATTGAGTGTGGGAGGTGGTGGGTTCTGACTATGTGTACTGCACTGTGTATGGAGTGTCGGATGTGGTGGGTTCTGACTATTTGTACTGCACTGTGGATGGAGTGTGGGAGGTGGTGGGTTCTGACTATTTGTACTGCACTGTGGATTGAGTGTGGGAGGTGGTGGGTACTGCACTGTGGATGGAGTGTGGGAGGTGGTGGGTTCTGACTCTTTGTACTGTACTGTGGATGGAGTGGGAGGTGGTGGGTTCTGACTATTTGTACTGCACTGTGGATGGAGTGTGGGAGGTGGTGGGTTCTGCACTGTGGATGGAGTGTGGGAGGTGGTGGGTTCTGCACTGTGGATGGAGTGTGGGAGGTGGTGGGTTCTGACTATTTGTACTGCACTGTGGATGGAGTGTGGGAGATGGTGGGTTCTGACTATTTGCACTGCACTGTGGATGGAGTGTGGGAGGTGGTGGGTTCTGACTATTTGTATTGCATAGTGGATGGAGTGTGGGAGATGGTGGGTTCTGACTATTTGCACTGCACTGTGGATGGAGTGTGGGAGGTGGTGGGTTCTGACTAGTTGTACTGCACTGTGGATGGAGTGTGGGAGGTGGTGGGTTCTGACTATTTGTACTGCACTGTGGATGGAGTGTGGGAGGTGGTGGGTTCTGCACTGTGGATGGAGTGTGGGAGGTGGTGGGTTCTGCACTGTGGATGGAGTGTGGGAGGTGGTGGGTTCTGACTATTTGTACTGCACTGTGGATGGAGTGTGGGAGATGGTGGGTTCTGACTATTTGCACTGCACTGTGGATGGAGTGTGGGAGGTGGTGGGTTCTGACTATTTGTATTGCATAGTGGATGGAGTGTGGGAGATGGTGGGTTCTGACTATTTGCACTGCACTGTGGATGGAGTGTGGGAGGTGGTGGGTTCTGACTAGTTGTACTGCACTGTGGATGGAGTGTGGGAGGTGGTGGGTTCTGACTATTTGTACTGCACTGTGGATGGAGTGTGGGAGGTGGTGGGTTCTGCACTGTGGATGGAGTGTGGGAGGTGGCTGGTTCTGACTATGTGTACTGCACTGTGGATGGAGTGTGGGAGGTGGCGGGTTCTGACTCTGTGAACTCCACTGTGGATGGAGTGTGGGAGGTGGCGGGTTCTGACTAGTTGTACTGCACTGTGGATGGAGTGTGGGAGGTGGCGGGTTCTGACTATGTGTACTGCACTGTGGATGGAGTGTGGGAGGTGGTGACTTCTGACTATTTGTACTGCACTGTAGATGGAGTGTGGGAGGTGGTGGGTACTGCACTGTGGATGGAGTGTGGGAGGTGGTGGGTTCTAATTATTTGTACTGCATTGTGGATGGAGTGTGGGAGGTGGTGGGTTCTGACTATTTGTACTGCACTGTGGATGGAGTGTGGGAGGTGGTGGGTACTGCACTGTGGATGGAGTGTGGGAGGTGGTGGTTTCTGACTCTTTGTACTGTACTCTGGATGCAGTGTGGGAGGTGGTGGGTTCTGACTATTTGTACTGCACTGTGGATGGAGTGTGGGAGGTGGTGGGTTCTGCACTGTGGATGGAGTGTGGGAGGTGGTGGGGTCTGCACTGTGGATGGAGTGTGGGAGGTGGTGGGTTCTGACTATTTGTACTGCACTGTGGATGGAGTGTGGGAGATGGTGGGTTCTGACTATTTGCACTGCACTGTGGATGGAGTGTGGGAGGTGTTGTGTTCTGACTCTTTGTACTGCACTGTGGATGGAGTGTGGGAGGTGATGGGTTCTGACTATTTGTACTGCATTGTGGATTGAGTGTGGGAGGTGGTGGGTTCTGATTATGTGTACTGCACTGTATATGGAGTGTCGGATGTGGTGGGTTCTGACTATTTGTACTGCACTGTGGATGGAGTGTCGGAGGTGGTGGGTACTGTACTGTGGATGGAGTGTCGGAAGTGGTGGGTGCTGCACTGTGGATGGAGTGTCGGAGGTGGTGGGTACTGCACTGTGGATGGAGTGTCGGAGGTGGTGGGTACTGCACTGAGGATTGAGTGTGGGAGGTGGTTGCTTCTGACTATTTGTACTGCACTGTGGATGGAGTGTCCGAGGTCGTGGGTACTACACTGTGGATGGAGTGTCGGATGTGTTGTGTACTGCACTGTGGATGGAGTGTTGGAGGTGGTGGGTACTGCACTGTGGATGGAGTGTCGGAGGTTGTGGGTTCTGCACTGTGGATGGAGTGTGGGAGGTGGTGGGTTCTGCACTGTGGATGGAGTGTGGGAGGTGTTGGGTTCTGCACTGTGGATGGAGTGTGGGAGGTGGTGGGTTCTGCACTGTGGATGGAGTGTGGGAGGTGGTGGGTTCTGACTAGTTGTACTGTACTGTGGATTGAGTGTGGGAGGTGGTGGGTTCTGACTATTTGTACTGTACTGTGGATGGAGTGTGGGAGGTGGTGGTTTCTGACTATTTGTACTGTACTGTGGATGGAGTGTGGGAGGTGGTGGGTACTGCACTGTGGATGGAGTGTGGGAGGTGGTGGGTTCTGACTATTTGCACTGCACTGTGGATGGAATGTGGGAGGTGGTGGGTTCTGACTATTTGTACTGCACTGTGGATGGAGTTTGGGAGGTGGTGGGTTCTGACTATGTGTACTGCACTGTGGATGGAGTGTGGGAGGTGGTGGGTTCTGACTATTTGTGCTGCACTGTGGATGGAGTGTGGGAGGTGGTGGGTTCTGACTATGTGTACTGCACTGTGTATGGAGTGTCGGATGTGGTTGGTTCTGACTATGTGTACTGCACTGTGGGTGGAGTGTGGGAGGTGGTGGGTTCTGACTATTTGTACTGCACTGTGGATGGAGTGTGGGAGGTGGTGGGTTCTGACTAGTTGTACTGCACTGCTGATGGAGTGTGGGAGGTGGTGGGTACTGCACTGTGGATGGAGTGTCGGAGGTGGTAGGTTCTGACTATTTGTACTGCGCTGTGGATGGAGTGTGGGATATGGTGGCTTCTGACTATTTGTACTGAACTGTGGATGGAGTGTGGGAGGTGGTGGGTTCATCTAACCACACACATGGTTCAGAGATATTCTGACTATTTGCAATGCACTGAGGATGGAGTGTCGGAGGTGGTGGGTTCTGACTATTTCTACTGCACTGTGGATGGAGTGTGGGAGGTGGTGGGTTCTGACTATTTGTACTGCACTGTGGATGGAGTGTGGGAGGTGATGGGTACTGCACTGTGGATGGAGTGTGGGAGGTGGTGGGTACTGCACTGTGGATGGAGTGTGGGAGGTGGTGGCTTCTGACTATTTGTACTGCACTGTGGATGGAGTGTGGGAGGTTGTGGTTTCTGCACTGTGGATGGAGTGTGGGAGGTGGTGGGTTCTGCACTGTGGATGGAGTGTGGGAGGTGGTGGCTTTTGACTATTTGTACTGCACTGAAGATGGAGTGTGGTAGATGGTGGGTACTGCACTGTGGATGGAGTGTGGGAGGTGGTGGGTTCTGCACTGTGGATGGAGTGTGGGAGGTGGTGGGTTCTGCACTGTGGATGGAGTGTGGGAGGTGGTGGGTTCTGACTATTTGTACAGCACTGTGGATGGAGTGTGGGAGATGGTGGGTTCTGACTATTTGCACTGCACTGTGGATGGAGTGTGGGAGGTGGTGGGTTCTGACTATTTGTATTGCATAGTGGATGGAGTGTGGGAGATGGTGGGTTCTGACTATTTGCACTGCACTGTGGATGGAGTGTGGGAGGTGGTGGGTTCTGACTAGTTGTACTGCACTGTGGATGGAGTGTGGGAGGTGGTGGGTTCTGACTATTTGTACTGCACTGTGGATGGAGTGTGGGAGGTGGTGGGTTCTGCACTGTGGATGGAGTGTGGGAGGTGGTGGGTTCTGCACTGTGGATGGAGTGTGGGAGGTGGTGGGTTCTGACTATTTGTACTGCACTGTGGATGGAGTGTGGGAGGTGGTGGGTTCTGACTATTTGTACTGCACTGTGGATGGAGTGTGGGAGGTGGTGGGTTCTGACTATTTGTACTGCACTGTGGATGGAGTGTGGGAGGTGGTGGGTTCTGACTATTTGTACTGCACTGTGGATGGAGTGTGGGAGGTGGTGGGTTCTGACTATTTGTACTGCACTGTGGATGGAGTGTGGGAGGTGGTGGGTTCTGACTATTTGTACTGCACTGTGGATGGAGTGTGGGAGGTGGTGGGTCTCTGCACTGTGGATGGAGTGTGGGAGGTGGTGGGTTCTGACTATTTGTACTGCACTGTGGATGGAGTGTGGGAGGTGGTGGGTTCTGACTATTTGTACTGCACTGTGGATGGAGTGTGGGAGGTGGTGGGTTCTGACTATTTGTACTGCACTGTGGATGGAGTGTGGGAGGTGGTGGGTTCTGACTATTTGTACTGCACTGTGGATGGAGTGTGGGAGGTGGTGGGTTCTGACTATTTGTACTGCACTGTGGATGGAGTGTGGGAGGTGGTGGGTTCTGACTATTTGTACTGCACTGTGGATGGAGTGTGGGAGGTGGTGGGTTCTGACTATTTGTACTGCACTGTGGATGGAGTGTGGGAGGTGGTGGGTTCTGACTATTTGTACTGCACTGTGGATGGAGTGTCGGAGGTGGTGGGTACTGTACTGTGGATGGAGTGTCGGAGGTGGTGGGTACTGCACTGTGGATGGAGTGTCGGAGGTGGTGGGTACTGCACTGTGGATGGAGTGTGGGAGGTGGTGGGTTCTGACTATTTGTACTGCACTGTGGATGGAGTGTGGGAGGTGGTGGCTTCTGACTATTTGTACTGCACTGTGGATGGAGTGTGGGAGGTGGTGGGTTCTGACTATTTGTACTGCACTGTGGATGGAGTGTGGGAGGTGGTGGGTTCTGACTATTTGTACTGCACTGTGGATGGAGTGTGGGAGGTGGTGGGTTCTGACTATTTGTACTGCACTGTGGATGGAGTGTGGGAGGTGGTGGGTACTGTACTGTGGATGGAGTGTGGGAGGTGGTGGGTGCTGCACTGTGGATGGAGTGTGGGAGGTGGTGGGTACTGCACTGTGGATGGAGTGTGGGAGGTGGTGGGTTCTGACTATTTGTACTGCACTGTGGATGGAGTGTGGGAGGTGGTGGGTTCTGCACTATGGATGGAGTGTGGGAGGTGGTGGGTTCAGCACTGTGGATGGAGTGTGGGAGGTGGTGGGTTCTGACTATTTGTACTGCACTGTGGATGGAGTGTGGGAGGTGGTGGTTTCTGCACTGTGGATGGAGTGTGGGAGGTGGTGGGTACTGCACTGTGGATGGAGTGTGGGAGGTGGTGGGTTCTGACTATTTGTACTGCACTGTGGATGGAGTGTGGGAGGTGGTGGGTTCTGACTATTTGTACTGCACTGTGGATGGAGTGTGGGAGGTGATGGGTACTGCACTGTGGATGGAGTGTGGGAGGTGGTGGGTACTGCACTGTGGATGGAGTGTGGGAGGTGGTGGGTTTTGTACTGTGGATGGAGTGTGGGAGGTTGTGGGTTCTGCACTGTGGATGGAGTGTGGGAGGTGGTGGGTTCTGCACTGTGGATTGAGTGTGGGAGGTGCTGCGTTCGAAAAACACGTTTACGTTTTCTTATACACGCTAATTAATATATATTTATGAGACATAAAATGTATTTGTCCTATTATGCACACTCGTATAATCTAGTTTCGATAAATTAGTAACACTTCCAGTAGGGTAAGACATAATGGCACTATTAAAGGTAAATTAATTTTTATTACTGTATACTTTATATATATTTTGTTTAATTTATACAAATTTATTTTAGCTCGATTGCGAAACAAGTTATTTCAACTTATATAAATCACTCTCGAGACATCATTCCTGATGGAATCCATCGCCAAGAGGGATAGAGAAGAGGCAACGTGGAATTTAAATGCCTTAAATAGTTTGTGTACATATGTTAAGTGTGCTTTATACAATATTACAGTGATATGCATACATATATTATGACAGAAATACATACATACAGTTTATTTCAAATGTTGTAGGCTAATTTGCACACGAGGTTAACAAGACAGCGAACAGTGAAGCAACATTGTGTAGTGAACATCGTCATAAACAAGTTCATACAAACGAAGAGAAGGCCCTGTAATCTGATACCCAGCTACATTTCCTTTTTAACATATTTCCGGATCCATTACTTTTCGTTTTACTTTAATAGTGAACAGTTAGTGAAATAGTATTTGCAATGTGTCTGCAATAATTGCATGTATAACACAATGTGTATGCATATATACCTTACCCGAATATATACATACACATAACATACAATACATACAAGCTACTGAAATAAATATGTCGTAGAAATAGTATCATGGTCCTTTATATTAATAATAAAATGAGTGCCTTGTGTTATTCAATACATGCATATATACATCATATTATATTACAATAAGCTAACACATTTATATAATAAAATGTATATTTACACAAGTGAATAAAATGACACACCAAATATGTGCCTACTTCCTAGAAATGTATCACAGAGTGTAGCCGGTCCAGTTATTGGTTATATATATGAAAGCGCCGGACGTTATTTATTATATATAGTACAACTGCACGCATTTAAAGTGTGAATGATAAACTTCATTCAATTATGACAACATGTCGTAATAGTACAAAATGTACATTATCTCTTGAGGTCCTCACAATATTGCCATCCATATTCCCTTTTTCCTGGAAATATGACATATTGTTCAATTACTTTCAACAAAAAGGGTGTTCCCTTGTTACCCAAACATAATTGGCAATGCAGCCGTATTCTACTAAACCCCAGTGAGGCCTGGATTAAGTTGCCATTATATTGCCCTCATATAAGAAATATTGCATAACGTTCCTTACGGGCATTTGTTCATAAATATCCGCAGGATTCTAGATAAACAATATTATATCAATATTCCCTTCTCCCCCCCCCCAAATTACTTGGGCATTTTCCGTTGCTCTTCAAGACACTCTAAGGCCTCATCACTAACAATGTATTGAGTTACCACAGACGGCCATGCGGAATAATTGTTAGTTATATACGACTATATGACATTATGAAATAATTCCATAATGGTTCAGCATGTATCATTCACTTTCTAACAGAGTATGTGCAATATAGAAATGCATTGAAAAATAAACATTAGAAAAGTTGTAAACATTGACGCACGGAAAACAAAGTGCATTGCGTGGAGCGAGAGGGATGGACATGGTAATAACATGTTTGGGGACATGGTAATAACACGTGTGGGGACATGGTAATAACACGTGTGGGGACATGGTAATAACACGTGTGGGGACATGGTAATAACACGTGTGGGGACATGGTAATAACACGTGTGGGAACATGGTAATAACACGTGTGGGGACATGGTAATAACACGTGTGGGGACATGGTAATAACACGTGTGTGGACATCGTAATAACACGTGTGGGGACATGGTAATAACACGTGTGGGGACATGGTAATAATCACGTGTGGGGAATGGTATAACACGTGGTGGAAACGTAATAACAAGTTGTGGGGGAACATGGTAATAACACGTGTGGGGACATGGTAATAACACGTGTGGGGATATGGTAATAACACGTGTGGGGACATGGTAATAACACGTGTGGGGACATGGTAATAACACGTGTGGGGACATGGTAATAACACCTGTGTGGACATGGTAATAACACGTGTGGGGACATGGTAATAACACGTGTGGGGACATGGTAATAACACGTGTGTGGACATGGTAATAACACGTGTGGGGACATGGTAATAACACGTGTGGGAACATGGTAATAACACGTGTGGGAAAATGGTAATAGCACGTGTGAGGAAATGGTAATAACACGTGTGGGGACATGGTAATAACACGTGTGGTGACATGGTAATAACACGTGTGGGGACATGGAAATAACACGTGTGGGTCATGGTAATAGTGTATTTAACTTTTGTAGTATACATAATTACATGTTGTTATGAACAAAGACTTGAACTGTGACAACACGTACGATAGAACGACGGACGAAATTGAGCAGTGTGCATCATTAGCCACATATTTTTGTGTAGAGATTACCAACATATTCACACTGGCTTCCCGGGCTACTGTCTAACGCCTGTTGTCTTGTAACGCTCCCACAATGGCAATTGTGAGAGTCATTGTTGTACTCGACAGAGATGCAATTGTCGCCATGGTTCATCTCACATGTCTGTATACATTCTTCATCGGTACTTATGTCAGGGATTTTCTCGAGGTTATAACCGCGTATACACTGACCGTGATACGTCTGTAGGGTAGTTCTATAACTGTCGCATACTAAAACAGAGAATGACGTATTGTAAATCATTTTTGAAGCGATTCTCGAACATTAATTTGAAAACTAACTACACGTTTACTGTTGATTTTCGTTTTAGATATACACAGTTACAACGTGTGATAACGTTACTACATTCAATGACACACTCAATAATACAATGTCTGGAATACTGCTCGGAGGGGTACCAGGGTCTTCCGCCACAAACTATAACTATAATGATATGACCTAAGCTGTTTGTGCGACTTTAAACTCCCACAACAAACACACGATAACAATACATGCCAATGGCGGTCTGTCTGTTTCTACAAACACACGATAATAACACATGCCAATGGCGGTCTGTCTGTTTCTACAAACACACGGTAATAATACATGCCAATGGCGGTCTGTCTGTTTCTACAAACACGCATAATAACACAT
>JABXNX010000599.1:0-15441 GCA_014843695.1 Archivesica marissinica | reverse complement strand
TCTCCTGTCAGAAAAAAGCACCATTTTGATTCTCCTGTCATAAAATAGCCCATTTTGATTCTCCTGTCATAAAAAACCCCAGTTTGATTCTCCTGTCAGAAAAAAGCACCATTTTGATTCTCCCGTCAGAAAAAAGCACCATTTTGATTCTCCTGTCAGAAAAAACTCAGAAAAGCACCATTTTGATTCTCCTGTCAGAAAAAAGCACCATTTTGATTCTCCCGTCAGAAAAAAGCACCATTTTGATTCTCCTGTCAGAAAAAAACACCATTTTGATTCTCCCGTCAGAAAAAAGCACCATTTTGATTCTCCCGTCGGAAAAAAACACCATTTTGATTCTCCCGTCAGAAAAAATCACCATTTTGATTCTCCTGTCAGAAAAAAGCACCATTTTGATTCTCCCGTCAGAAAAAGCACCATTTTGATTCTCCTGTCATAAAAAACACCATTTTGATTATCCTGTCAGAAAAAAGCACCATTTTGATTCTCCCGTCAGAAAAAAGCACTATTTTGATTCTCCCGTCGGAAAAAAGGACCATTTTGATTCTACCGTCTGAAAAAAGGACCATTTTGATTCTCCCGTCAGAAAAAAGGACCATTTTGATTCTCCCGTCAGAAAAAAGGACCATTTTGATTCTCCCGTCAGAAAAAAGCACCATTTTGATTCTCCTGTCAGAAAAAAGCACCATTTTGATTCTCCGTCAGAAAAAAGCACCATTTTGATTCTCCCATCGTAAAAAAGCACCATTTTGATTCTCCTGTCAGAAAAAAACACCATTTTGATTCTCCTGTCAGAAAAAGGCACCATTTTGATTATTGTCAGAAAAAAGCACCATTTTGATTATTGTCAGAAAAAAGCACCATTTTGATTCTCCTGTCAGAAAAAACACCATTTTGATTCTCCCGTCAGAAAAAAACACCATTTTGATTCTCCCGTCAGAAAAAAGCACCAATTTGATTCTCCCGTCAGAAAAAGGCACCAGTTTGATTCTCCTGTCAGAAAAAAGCACCATTTTGATTCTCACGTCAGGAAAAACACCATTTTGATTCTCCCGTCGGAAAAAAACAACCATTTTGATTCTCCTGTCGGAAAAAAACACCATTTTGATTCTCCCGTCGGAAGAAATCACCATTTTGATTCTCCCGTCGGAAAAAAGCACCATTTTGATTCTCCCGTCGGAAGAAATCACCATTTTGATTCTCCCGTCAGAAAAAAGCACCATTTTGATTCTCCCGTCGGAAGAAATCACCATTTTGATTCTCCCATCAGAAAAAAGCACCATTTTGATTCTCCCGTTGGAAAAAAAAACACCAGTTTGATTCTCCCGTCAGAAAGAAGAACAATTTGATTATCCCGTCAGAAAAAAACACCATTTTGATTCTCCCGTATGAAAAAAGGACCATTTTGATTCTCCCGTCAGAAAAAAACACCATTTTGATTCTCCCGTCAGAAAAAGGACCATTTTGAATCTCCCGTCAGAAAAAAGCACCATTTTGATTCTCCCGTCAAAAAAAAGCACCATTTTGATTCTCCCGTCAGAAAAAAGCACCATTTTGATTCTTGTCAGAAAAAAGTACCATTTTGATTCTCCCGTCGGAAAAAAACACCATTTTGATTCTCCCGTCAAAAAAAAAGACCATTTTGATTCTCCCGTCAGGAAAATGCACCATTTTGATTCTCCCGTCGGAAAAAAGGACCATTTTGATTCTCCCGTCTGAAAAAAGGACCATTTTGATTCTCCCGTCAGAAAAAAACACAATTTTGATTCTCCTGTCAGAAAAAAACACAATTTTGATTCTCCTGTCAGAAAAAAGCACCATTTTGATTCTCCTGTCAGAAAGAAACACCATTTTGAATCTATGTTTTGTTTGTTTTTTTTGTGTTTTGATTCTCCATCAGAAAACAGCACCATTTTGATTCTCCCGTCAGAAAAAAGCACCATTTTGATTCTTGTCAGAAAAAAGCACCATTTTGATTCTCCTGTCAGAAAAAAACACCATTTTGATTCTCCTGTCAGAAAAAAGCACCATTTTGATTCTCCCGTCGGAAAAAAACACCATTTTGATTCTCCCGTCAGACAAAATCACCATTTTGATTCTCCTGTCAGAAAAAAGCACCATTTTGATTCTCCCGTCAGATAAAAGCACCATTTTGATTCTCCTGTCATAAAAAACACCATTTTGATTCTCCTGTGAGAAAAAAACACCATTTTGATTATCCTGTCAGAAAAAAGCACCATTTTGATTCTCCTGTCATAAAATACTCCAGTTTGATTCTCCTGTCATAAAAAACCCCAGTTTGATTCTCCTGTCAGAAAAAACCATCATTTTGATTCTCCCATCAGAAAAAATCACCATTTTGATTCTCCTGTCATAAAAAACCCCAGTTTGATTCTCCTGTCATAAAAAGCACCATTTTGATTCTCCTGTCATAAAAAAACACCATTTTGATTCTCCTGTCAGAAAGAAGCACCAGTTTGATTCTCCCGTCAGAAAAAAGCACCATTTTGATTCTCCTGTCAGAAAAAATCACCATTTTGATTCTCCCGTCAGAAAAAAGCACCATTTTGATTCTCCTGTCAGAAAAAATACCATTTTGATTCTCCTGTTAAATAGCACCCTTTTGATTCTCCCGTCAGAAAAAAGAACCATTTTGATTCTCCTGTCAGAAAAAAGCACCATTTTGATTCTCCCGTCAGATAAAAGCACCATTTTGATTCTCCTGTCATAAAAAACACCATTTTGATTATCCTGTCAGAAAAAAGCACCATTTTGATTCTCCCGTCAGAAAAAAGCACTATTTTGATTCTCCTGTCGGAAAAAAGGACCATTTTGATTCTCCCGTCAGAAAAAAGGACCATTTTGATTCTCCCGTCAGAAAAAAGGACCATTTTGATTCTCCCGTCAGAAAAAAGGACCATTTTGATTCTCCTGTCAGAAAGAAGCACCATTTTGAATCTACCATCAGAAAAAAGCACCATTTTGATTCTCCCATCGGAAAAAAGCACCATTTTGATTCTCCTGTCAGAAAAAAACACCATTTTGATTCTCCTGTCAGAAAAAAGCACCATTTTGATTCTCCTGTCAGAAAAAAGCACCATTTTGATTCTCCCGTCAGAAAAAAGCACCATTTTGATTCTCCTGTCAGAAAAAAACACCATTTTGATTCTCCCGTCAGAAAAAAGCACCATTTTGATTCTCCTGTCATAAAAAACACCATTTTGATTCTCCTGTCAGAAAAAAACACCATTTTGATTATCCTGTCAGAAAAAAGCACCATTTTGATTCTCCTGTCATAAAAAACTCCAGTTTGATTCTCCTGTCATAAAAAACCCCAGTTTGATTCTCCTGTCAGAAAAAACCATCATTTTGATTCTCCTGTTAAATAGCACCATTTTGATTCTCCCGTCAGAAAAAAGAACCATTTTGATTCTCCTGTCAGAAAAAAGGACCATTTTGATTCTCCCGTCAGAAAAAAGCACCATTTTGATTCTCCTGTCAGAAAGAAGCACCATTTTGAATCTACCATCAGAAAAAAGCACCATTTTGATTCTCCCATCGGAAAAAAGCACCATTTTGATTATCCTGTCAGAAAAAAACACCATTTTGATTCTCCTGTCAGAAAAAAGCACCATTTTGATTCTCCTGTCAGAAAAAAGCACCATTTTGATTCTCCCGTCAGAAAAAAGCACCATTTTGATTCTCCTGTCAGAAAAAAACACCATTTTGATTATCCCATCAGAAAAAAGCACCATTTTGATTCTCCTGTCATAAAAAACACCATTTTGATTCTCCTGTCAGAAAAAAACACCATTTTGATTCTCCTGTCAGAAAAAAGCACCATTTTGATTCTCCTGTCAGAAAAAAGCACCATTTTGATTCTCCCGTCAGAAAAAAGCACCATTTTGATTCTCCTGTCAGAAAAAGCACCATTTTGATTCTCTCAGAAAAAAGCACCATTTTGATTCTCCGTCAGAAAAAAGCACCATTTTGATTCTTGTCAGAAAAAACACCATTTTGATTCTCCCGTCAGAAAAAAGCACCATTTTGATTCTCCTGTCAGAAAAAAGCACCATTTTGATTCTCCTGTCAGAAAAAAACACCATTTTGATTCTCCTGTCAGAAAAAAGCACCATTTTGATTCTCCCGTCAGAAAAAAGCACCATTTTGATTCTCCTGTCAGAAAAAACACCATTTTGATTCTCCTGTCAGAAAAAAGCACCATTTTGATTCTCCCGTCAGAAAAAAGCACTATATTGATTCTCCCGTCGGAAAAAAGGACCATTTTGATTCTCCCGTCTGAAAAAAGGACCATTTTGATTCTCCCGTCAGAAAAAAGGACCATTTTGATTCTCCCGTCAGAAAAAAGGACCATTTTGATTCTCCCGTCAGAAAAAAGCACCATTTTGATTCTCCTGTCAGAAAGAAGCACCATTTTGAATCTA
The DNA here is from genome assembly GCA_014843695.1 of Archivesica marissinica. Taxonomy (NCBI): domain Eukaryota; kingdom Metazoa; phylum Mollusca; class Bivalvia; order Venerida; family Vesicomyidae; genus Archivesica; species Archivesica marissinica. The sequence continues at coordinate 10,996 of JABXNX010000599.1, read as the reverse complement.
CCATCAGAAAAAAGCACCATTTTGATTCTCCCATCGGAAAAAAGCACCATTTTGATTCTCCTGTCAGAAAAAAGCACCATTTTCATTCTCCTGTCAGAAAAAAGCACCATTTTGATTCTCCCGTCAGAAAAAAGCACCATTTTGATTCTCCTGTCAGAAAAAAACACCATTTTGATTCTCCCGTCAGAAAAAAGCACCATTTTGATTCTCCTGTCATAAAAAACACCATTTTGATTCTCCTGTCTGAAAAAAACACCATTTTGATTATCCTGTCAGAAAAAAGCACCATTTTGATTCTCCTCTCATAAAAAACCCCAGTTTGATTCTCCTGTCATAAAAAACCCCAGTTTGATTCTCCTGTCAGAAAAAACCATCATTTTGATTCTCCTGTTAAATAGCACCATTTTGATTCTCCCGTCAGAAAAAAGAACCATTTTGATTCTCCTGTCAGAAAAAAGGACCATTTTGATTCTCCCGTCAGAAAAAAGCACCATTTTGATTCTCCCGTCAGAAAGAAGCACCATTTTGAATCTACCATCAGAAAAAAGCACCATTTTGATTCTCCCATCGGAAAAAAGCACCATTTTGATTATCCTGTCAGAAAAAAACACCATTTTGATTCTCCTGTCAGAAAAAAGCACCATTTTGATTCTCCTGTCAGAAAAAAGCACCATTTTGATTCTCCTGTCAGAAAAAAACACCATTTTGATTCTCCCATCAGAAAAAAGCACCATTTTGATTCTCCTGTCATAAAAAACACCATTTTGATTCTCCTGTCAGAAAAAAACACCATTTTGATTATCCTGTCAGAAAAAAGCACCATTTTGATTCTCCTGTCATAAAATACCCCAGTTTGATTCTCCTGTCATAAAAAACCCCAGTTTGATTCTCCTGTCAGAAAAAACCATCATTTTGATTCTCCCATCAGAAAAAAGCACCATTTTGATTCTCCTGTCATAAAAAACCCCAGTTTGATTCTCCTGTCATAAAAAGCACCATTTTGATTCTCCTGTCATAAAAAAACACCATTTTGATTCTCCTGTCAGAAAGAAGCACCATTTTGATTCTCCCGTCAGAAAGAAGCACCATTTTGATTCTCCTGTCAGAAAAAACACCATTTTGATTCTCCTGTCATAAAAAGCACCATTTTGATTCTCCTGTCATAAAAAAACACCATTTTGATTCTCCTGTCAGAAAAAAGCACCATTTTGATTCTCCCGTCGAAAAAAACACCATTTTGATTCTCCTGTCAGAAAAAAGCACCATTTTGATTCTCCTGTCAGAAAAAAGCACCATTTTGATTCTCCCGTCAGAAAAAAGCACCATTTTGATTCTCCTGTCATAAAAAACACCATTTTGATTCTCCTGTCAGAAAAAAACACCATTTTGATTATCCTGTCAGAAAAAAGCACCATTTTGATTCTCCTGTCATAAAATACTCCAGTTTGATTCTCCTGTCATAAAAAACCCCAGTTTGATTCTCCTGTCAGAAAAAACCATCATTTTGATTCTCCCATCAGAAAAAAGCACCATTTTGATTCTCCTGTCATAAAAAACCCCAGTTTGATTCTCCTGTCAGAAAAAAGCACCATTTTGATTCTCCTGTCATAAAAAAACACCATTTTGATTCTCCTGTCAGAAAGAAGCACCATTTTGATTCTCCCGTCAGAAAAAAGCACCATTTTGATTCTCCTGTCAGAAAAAATCACCATTTTGATTCTCCCGTCAGAAAAAAAGCACCATTTTGATTCTCCTGTCAGAAAAAACACCATTTTGATTCTCCTGTTAAATAGCACCCTTTTGATTCTCCCGTCAGAAAAAAGAACCATTTTGATTCTCCTGTCAGAAAAAAGCACCATTTTGATTCTCCCGTCAGATAAAAGCACCATTTTGATTCTCCTGTCATAAAAAACACCATTTTGATTATCCTGTCAGAAAAAAGCACCATTTTGATTCTCCCGTCAGAAAAAAGCACTATTTTGATTCTCCTGTCGGAAAAAAGGACCATTTTGATTCTCCCGTCAGAAAAAAGGACCATTTTGATTCTCCCGTCAGAAAAAAGACCATTTTGATTCTCCCGTCAGAAAAAAGGACCATTTTGATTCTCCTGTCAGACAGAAGCACCATTTTGAATCTACCATCAGAAAAAAGCACCATTTTGATTCTCCCATCGGAAAAAAGCACCATTTTGATTCTCCTGTCAGAAAAAAACACCATTTTGATTCTCCTGTTAAAAAGCACCATTTTGATTCTCCCGTCAGAAAAAAGGACCATTTTGATTCTCCCGTCAGAAAAAAGGACCATTTTGATTCTCCTGTCAGAAAAAAGCACCATTTTGATTCTCCTGTCAGAAAGAAGCACCATTTTGAATCTACCATCAGAAAAAAGCACCATTTTGATTCTCCCATCGGAAAAAAGCACCATTTTGATTCTCCTGTCAGAAAAAAACACCATTTTGATTTGTGGTTTTGTTTTGTGTTTTGTTTGTGTTTTGTTCTCCCGTCAGAAAAAAACACCATTTTGATTCTCCCGTCAGAAAAAAGCACCATTTTGATTCTCCCGTCAGAAAAAAGCACCATTTTGATTCTCCTGTCAGAAAAAAGCACCATTTTGATTCTCACGTCAGGAAAAACACCATTTTGATTCTCCCGTCAGAAAAAAACAACCATTTTGATTCTCCTGTCATAAAAAACACCATTTTGATTCTCCCGTCGGAAAAAAGCACATTTTGATTCTCCTGTCAGAAAAAAACACCATTTTGATTCTCCTGTCAGAAAGAAGCACCATTTTGAATCTACAATCAGAAAAAAGCACCATTTTGATTCTCCCATCGGAAAAAAGCACCATTTTGATTCTCCTGTCAGAAAAAAACACCATTTGATTCTCCTGTCAGAAAAAAGCACCATTTTGATTCTCCCATCAGAAAAAAGCACCATTTTGATTCTCCGTCAGAAAAAAGCACCATTTTGATTCTCCTGTCATAAAAAACACCATTTTGATTCTCCTGTCAGAAAAAAGCACCATTTTGATTCTCCTGTCATAAAAAACCCCAGTTTGATTCTCCTGTCATAAAAAACCCCAGTTTGATTCTCCTGTCAGAAAAAACCCCAGTTTGATTCTCCTGTCATATAAAACCCCAGTTTGATTCTCCTGTCAGAAAAAACCATCATTTTGATTCTCCTGTTAAATAGCACCATTTTGATTCTCCCGTCAGAAAAAAGAACCATTTTGATTCTCCTGTCAGAAAAAAGCACCATTTTGATTCTCCTGTCATAAAAAACACCATTTTGATTATCCTGTCAGAAAAAAGCACCATTTTGATTCTTGTCAGAAAAAAAGACCATTTTGATTCTCCCGTCGGAAAAAAGCACATTTTGATTCTCCTGTCAGAAAAAAGCACCATTTTGATTCTCCCGTCAGAAAAAAACACCATTTTGATTCTCCTGTCAGAAAAAAGCACCATTTTGATTCTCCCGTCGGAAAAAAACACCATTTTGATTCTCCCGTCAGACAAAATCACCAGTTTGATTCTCCCGTCAGAAAAAAGCACCATTTTGATTCTCCTGTCAGAAAAAATCACCATTTTGATTCTCCCGTCAGAAAAAAGATTGTGTACATGGTTTCATTTACACCAGTGTACAGATTGTGTACATAGTTTCATTTACACCAGTGTACAGATTGTGTGTACAGATTGTGTACATGGTTTCATTTACACCAGTGTACATATTGTGTACATGGTTTCATTTACACTATTGTACAGATTGTGTGTACAGATTGTGTACATGGTTTCATTTACACCAGTGTACAGATTGTGTACATGGTTTCATTTACACCATTGTACAGAGTGTGTGTACATATTGTGTACATGGTTTCATTTACACCAGTGTACAGATTGTGTACATGGTTTCATTTACACCAGTGTACAGATTGTGTACATGGTTTCATTTACATCAGTGTACAGATTGTGTACATGGTTTCACTTACACCAGTGTACAGATTGTGTACATGGTTTCATTTAATGGTTTCATTTACACCAGTGTACAGATTGTGTACATGGTTTCACTTACACCAGTGTACAGATTGTGTACATGGTTTCATTTACACCATTGTACAGATTGTGTACATGGTTTTCATTTATGCCAGTGTACAGATTGTGTACATGGTTTCACTTACACCAGTGTACAGATTGTGTACATGGTTTCATTTACATCAGTGTACAGATTGTGTACATGGTTTCATTTAGGCCAGTGTACAGATTGTGTACATGGTTTCACTTACACCAGTGTACAGATTGTGTACATGGTTTCACTTACACCAGTGTACAGATTGTGTACATGGTTTCATTTACATCAGTGTACATATTGTGTACATGGTTTCATTTATGCCAGTGTACAGATTGTGTACATGGTTTCACTTACACCAGTGTACAGATTGTGTACATGGTTTCACTTACGCCATTGTACAGATTGTGTACATGGTTTCATTTATGCCAGTGTACAGATTGTGTACATGGTTTCATTTATGCCAGTGTACAGATTGTGTACATGGTTTCACTTACGCCATTGTACAGATTGTGTACATGATTTCATTTATGCCATTGTACAGATTGTGTACATGGTTTCATTTACACCAGTGTACAGATTGTGTGTACAGATTGTGTACATGGTATCATTTACACCAGTGTACAGATTGTGTGTACAGATTGTGTACATGGTTTCATTTACACCAGTGTACTAATTGTGTACATGGTTTCATTTACACCAGTGTACAGATTGTGTACATGGTTTCATTTACACCAGTGTACAGATTGTGTACATGGTTTCATTTACACTATTGTACAGATTGTGTGTATAGATTGTGTACATGGTTTCATTTACACCAGTGTACAGATTGTGTGTACAGATTGTGTACATGGTTTCATTTACACTATTGTACAGATTGTGTGTACATATTGTGTACATGGTTTCATTTACACCAGTGTACAGATTGTGTACATGGTTTCATTTACACCAGTGTACAGATTGTGTATATGGTTTCATTTACACCAGTGTACAGATTGTGTGTACAGATTGTGTACATGGTTTCATTTACACCAGTGTACAGATTGTGTGTACAGATTGTGTACATGGTTTCATTTACACCAGTGTACAGATTGTGTACATGGTTTCATTTACACCAGTGTACAGATTGTGTACATGGTTTCACTTACACCAGTGTACAGATTGTGTACATGGTTTCATTTACATCAGTGTACAGATTGTGTACATGGTTTCATTTAATGGTTTCATTTACACCAGTGTACAGATTGTGTACATGGTTTCACTTACACCAGTGTACAGATTGTGTACATGGTTTCATTTACACCAGTGTACAGATTGTGTACATGGTTTCATTTACACCAGTGTACAGATTGTGTACATGGTTTCACTTACACCATTGTACAGATTGTGTACATGGTTTCATTTACATCAGTGTACATATTGTGTACATGGTTTCACTTACACCAGTGTACAGATTGTGTACATGGTTTCATTTACACCATTGTACAGATTGTGTACATGGTTACATTTATGCCAGTGTACAGATTGTGTACATGGTTTCACTTACACCAGTGTACAGATTGTGTACATGGTTTCACTTACACCAGTGTACAGATTGTGTACATGGTTTCACTTACACCAGTGTACAGATTGTGTACATGGTTTCACTTACACCAGTGTACAGATTGTGTACATGGTTTCATTTATGCCAGTGTACAGATTGTGTACATGGTTTCACTTACACCAGTGTACAGATTGTGTACATGGTTTCATTTACATCAGTGTACAGATTGTGTACATGGTTTCACTTACACCAGTGTACAGATTGTGTACATGGTTTCATTTACATCAGTGTACAGATTGTGTACATGGTTTCATTTATGCCAGTGTACAGATTGTGTACATGGTTTCACTTACACCAGTGTACAGATTGTGTACATGGTTTCATTTACATCAGTGTACAGATTGTGTTCATGGTTTCATTTATGCCAGTGTACAGATTGTGTACATGGTTTCACTTACACCAGTGTACAGATTGTGTACATGTTTCACTTACGCCATTGTACTGATTGTGTACATGGTTTCATTTATGCCAGTGTACAGATTGTGTACATGGTTTCATTTCTGCCAGTGTACAGATTGTGTACATGGTTTCACTTACACCATTGTACAGATTGTGTACATGGTTTCACTTACTCCATTGTACAGATTGTGTACATGATTTCATTTACACCAGTGTACAGATTGTGTACATGGTTTCACTTACGCCATTGTACAGATTGTGTACATGATTTCAGTTATGCCATTGTACAGATTGTGTACATGGTTTCATTTACACCAGTGTACAGATTGTGTGTACAGATTGTGTACATGGTTTCATTTACACCAGTGTACAGATTGTGTGTACAGATTGTGTACATGGTTTCATTTACACCAGTGTACAGATTGTGTACATGGTTTCATTTACACCAGTGTACAGATTGTGTGTACAGATTGTGTACATGGTTTCATTTACACCAGTGTACAGATTGTGTGTACAGATTGTGTACATGGTTTCATTTACACCAGTGTACAGATTGTGTACATGGTTTCATTTACACCAGTGTACAGATTGTGTGTACAGATTGTGTACATGGTTTCATTTACACCAGTGTACAGATTGTGTGTACAGATTGTGTACATGGTTTCATTTACACCATTGTACAGATTGTGTGTACATATTGTGTACATGGTTTCATTTACACCAGTGTATAGATTGTGTACATGGTTTCATTTACACCAGTGTACAGATTGTTTGTACAGATTGTGTACATGGTTTCATTTACACCAGTGTACAGATTGTGTACATGGTTTCATTTATGCCAGTGTACAGATTGTGTACATGGTTTCATTTACATCAGTGTACAGATTGTGTACATGGTTTCACTTACACCAGTGTACAGAATGTGTACATGGTTTCATTTAATGGTTTCATTTACACCAGTGTACAGATTGTGTACATGGTTTCACTTACACCAGTGTACAGATTGTGTACATGGTTTCATTTACACCATTGTACAGATTGTGTACATGGTTACATTTATGCCAGTGTACAGATTGTGTACATGGTTTCACTTACACCAGTGCACAGATTGTGTACATGGTTTCATTTACATCAGTGTACAGATTGTGCACATGGTTTCATTTATGCCAGTGTACAGATTGTGTACATGGTTTCACTTACACCAGTGTACAGATTGTGTACATGGTTTCACTTACACCAGTGTACAGATAGTGTACTTGGTTTCACTTACACCAGTGTACATATTGTGTACATGGTTTCATTTACATCAGTGTACAGATTGTGTACATGGTTTCATTTAGGCCAGTGTACAGATTGTGTACATGGTTTCACTTACACCAGTGTACAGATTGTGTACATGGTTTCACTTACACCAGTGTACAGATTGTGTACATTGTTTCATTTACATCAGTGTACAGATTGTGTACATGGTTTCATTTATGCCAGTGTACAGATTGTGTACATGGTTTCACTTACACCAGTGTACAGATTGTGTACATGGTTTCACTTACGCCATTGTACAGATTGTGTACATGGTTTCATTTATGCCAGTGTACAGATTGTGTACATGGTTTCATTTATGCCAGTGTACAGATTGTGTACATGGTTTCACTTACGCCATTGTACAGATTGTGTACATGATTTCATTTATGCCATTGTACAGATTGTTTACATGGTTTCATTTACACCAGTGTACAGATTGTGTGTACAGATTGTGTACATGGTTTCATTTACACCAGTGTACAGATTGTGTGTACAGATTGTGTACATGGTTTCATTTACACCAGTGTACAGATTGTGTACATGGTTTCATTTACACCAGTGTACAGATTGTGTACATGGTTTCATTTACACCAGTGTACAGATTGTGTACATGGTTTCATTTACACTATTGTACAGATTGTGTGTATAGATTATGTACATGGTTTCATTTACACCAGTGTACAGATTGTGTGTACAGATTGTGTACATGGTTTCATTTACACTATTGTACATATTGTGTGTACAGATTGTGTACATGGTTTCATTTACACCAGTGTACAGATTGTGTATATGGTTTCATTTACACCAGTGTACAGATTGTGTGTACAGATTGTGTACATGGTTTCATTTACACCAGTGTACAGATTGTGTGTACAGATTGTGTACATGGTTTCATTTACACCAGTGTACAGATTGTGTACATGGTTTCATTTACACCAGTGTACAGATTGTGTGTACAGATTGTGTACATGGTTTCATTTACACCAGTGTACAGATTGTGTACATGGTTTCATTTACACTATTGTACAGATTGTGTGTACATATTGTGTACATGGTTTCATTTACACCAGTGTACAGATTGTGTGTACAGATTGTGTACATGGTTTCATTTTACACTATTGTACAGATTGTGTGTACAGATTGTGTACATGGTTTCATTTACACCAGTGTACATATTGTGTACATGGTTTCATTTACACCAGTGTACAGATTGTGTGTACAGATTGTGTACATGGTTTCATTTACACCAGTGTACAGATTGTGTACATGGTTTCATTTATGCCAGTGTACAGATTGTGTACATGGTTTCATTTAATGGTTTCATTTACACCATTGTACAGATTGTGTACATGGTTTCACTTACACCAGTGTACAGATTGTGTACATGGTTTCATTTACACCATTGTACAGATTGTGTACATGGTTACATTTATGCCCGTGTACAGATTGTGTACATGGTTTCACTTACACCAGTGTACAGATTGTGTACATGGTTTCATTTACATCAGTGTACAGATTGTGTACATGGTTTCACTTACACCAGTGTACAGATTGTGTACATGGTTTCACTTACACCAGTGTACAGATTGTGTACATGGTTTCATTTACACCAGTGTACAGATTGTGTACATGGTTTCATTTACACTATTGTACAGATTGTGTGTACATATTGTGTACATGGTTTCATTTACACCAGTGTACAGATTGTGTGTACAGATTGTGTACATGGTTTCATTTACACTATTGTACAGATTGTGTGTACAGATTGTGTACATGGTTTCATTTACACCAGTGTACATATTGTGTACATGGTTTCATTTACACCAGTGTACAGATTGTGTGTACAGATTGTGTACATGGTTTCATTTACACCAGTGTACAGATTGTGTACATGGTTTCATTTATGCCAGTGTACAGATTGTGTACATGGTTTCATTTAATGGTTTCATTTACACCAGTGTACAGATTGTGTACATGGTTTCACTTACACCAGCGTACAGATTGTGTACATGGTTTCATTTACACCATTGTACAGATTGTGTACATGGTTACATTTATGCCAGTGTATAGATTGTGTACATGGTTTCACTTACACCAGTGTACAGATTGTGTACATGGTTTCATTTACATCAGTGTACAGATTGTGTACATGGTTTCATTTATGCCAGTGTACAGATTGTGTACATGGTTTCACTTACACCAGTGTACAGATTGTGTACATGGTTTCACTTACACCAGTGTACAGATTGTGTACATGGTTTCATTTACATCAGTGTACAGATTGTGTACATGGTTTCACTTACACCAGTGTACAGATTGTGTACATGGTTTCATTTACATCAGTGTACAGATTGTGTACATGGTTTCATTTATGCCAGTGTACAGATTGTGTACATGGTTTCACCTACACCAGTGTACAGATTGTGTACATGGTTTCACTTACACCAGTGTACAGATTGTGTACATGGTTTCATTTACACCAGTGTACATATTGTGTACATGGTTTCATTTACACCAGTGTACAGATTGTGTGTACAGATTGTGTACATGGTTTCATTTACACCAGTGTACATATTGTGTACATGGTTTCATTTACACTATTGTACAGATTGTGTGTACAGATTGTGTACATGGTTTCATTTACACCAGTGTACAGATTGTGTGTACAGATTGTGTACATGGTTTCATTTACACCAGTGTACATATTGTGTACATGGTTTCATTTACACCAGTGTACAGATTGTGTGTACAGATTGTGTACATGGTTTCATTTACACCAGTGTACATATTGTGTACATGGTTTCATTTACACTATTGTACAGATTGTGTGTACAGATTGTGTACATGGTTTCATTTACACCAGTGTACAGATTGTGTGTACAGATTGTGTACATGGTTTCATTTACACCATTGTACAGATTGTGTGTACATATTGTGTACATGGTTTCATTTACACCAGTGTATAGATTGTGTACATGGTTTCATTTACACCAGTGTACAGATTGTTTGTACAGATTGTGTACATGGTTTCATTTACACCAGTGTACAGATTGTGTACATGGTTTCATTTATGCCAGTGTACAGATTGTGTACATGGTTTCATTTACATCAGTGTACAGATTGTGTACATGGTTTCACTTACACCAGTGTACAGAATGTGTACATGGTTTCATTTAATGGTTTCATTTACACCAGTGTACAGATTGTGTACATGGTTTCACTTACACCAGTGTACAGATTGTGTACATGGTTTCATTTACACCATTGTACAGATTGTGTACATGGTTACATTTATGCCAGTGTACAGATTGTGTACATGGTTTCACTTACACCAGTGCACAGATTGTGTACATGGTTTCATTTACATCAGTGTACAGATTGTGCACATGGTTTCATTTATGCCAGTGTACAGATTGTGTACATGGTTTCACTTACACCAGTGTACAGATTGTGTACATGGTTTCACTTACACCAGTGTACAGATAGTGTACTTGGTTTCACTTACACCAGTGTACATATTGTGTACATGGTTTCATTTACATCAGTGTACAGATTGTGTACATGGTTTCATTTAGGCCAGTGTACAGATTGTGTACATGGTTTCACTTACACCAGTGTACAGATTGTGTAC
>JABXNX010000598.1:0-15445 GCA_014843695.1 Archivesica marissinica | reverse complement strand
TAGGTTATTGTTATCCAGGTTATTGTTATCTAGGTTATTAGGTTATTGTTATCTAGGTTATAGTTATCTAGGTTATTGTTATCCAGGTTATTGTTATCTAGGTTATTGTTATCTAGGTTATTGTTATCTAGGTTATTGTTATCCAGGTTATTGTTATCCAGGTTATTGTTATCTAGGTTATTGTTATCCAGGTTATTGTAATCTAGGTTATTGTTATCCAGGTTATTGTAATCTAGGTTATTGTTATCCATGTTATTGTAATCTAGGTTATTGTAATCTAGGTTATTGTAATCTAGGTTATTGTTATCCAGGTTATTGTTATCTAGGTTATTAGGTTATTGTTATCTAGGTTATTGTTATCCAGGTTATTGTTATCCAGGTTATTGTTATCTAGGTTATTGTTATCTAGGTTATTGTTATCTAGGTTATTGTTATCTAGGTTATTGTTATCTAGGTTATTGTTATCTAGGTTATTGTTATCTAGGTTATTGTTATCCAGGTTATTGTTATCTAGGTTATTAGGTTATTGTTATCTAGGTTATAGTTATCTAGGTTATTGTTATCCAGGTTATTGTTATCTAGGTTATTAGGTTATTGTTATCTAGGTTATAGTTATCTAGGTTATTGTAATCTAGGTTATTGTTATCTAGGTTATTGTTATCTAGGTTATTGTTATCCAGGTTATTGTTATCCAGGTTATTGTTATCTAGGTTATTGTTATCTAGGTTATTGTTATCTAGGTTATTGTTATCTAGGTTATTGTTATCCAGGTTATTGTTATCTAGGTTATTGTTATCCAGGTTATTGTTATCTAGGTTATTGTTATCCAGGTTATTGTTATCTAGGTTATTGTTATCCAGGTTATTGTTATCCAGGTTATTGTTATCTAGGTTATTGTTATCCAGGTTATTGTTATCTAGGTTATTGTTATCCAGGTTATTGTTATCCAGGTTATTGTTATCCATGTTATTGTTATCTAGGTTATTGTTATCCAGGTTATTGTTATCCAGGTTATTGTTATCCAGGTTATTGTTATCCAGGTTATTGTTATCTAGGTTATTGTTATCTAGGTTATTGTTATCCATGTTATTGTTATCTAGGTTATTGTTATCCATGTTATTGTTATCTAGGTTATTGTTATCCAGGTTATTGTTATCTAGGTTATTAGGTTATTGTTATCTAGGTTATAGTTATCTAGGTTATTGTAATCTAGGTTATTGTTGTCAATCGACGTCAACAGTCCAATACAATGTTTGAGGCAATTTAGTTCATTAATTGGACGAATTTACATGCTTTCACCTAAGCCACGATTTTGAATAGTCATTAGATACAGTTTCTAATTGATCAAGTTCTGTCTACTAATTATTACTTTCTGAAACAATAACACATTAACAACTGTCCAGGACTAGAAATCTTCGCGTATTTTAATTTTTAAGTCACCGAGGTGTTCGCCGATATAAACATTCGCGGAATTGCACTGTCCGTGAACATCGCTAACTAAAAACGCGCGAAATAGTTTCTAGGTTTACACTAATTTAAATTATAAGTAATTTAGTAAGTTGTGATATATAGCATATATATCGTATTATATTGGTGGGACCTACGTGGTTATGGTCGTCGACTGCACCACTTGCCCATCAATTCCCACTTAGGGTGTCGAATTGTTTCACGTGAGGAAGCTCTCCAGTGGATGTGCGGAAGGTCGGTTGTTCTACACAGTGTCCGTCCGGAGTGGCCTTGGGCCTTCCTCCACCAATAATAGTTTGAGGGTCGCCATGTTCCCGAAGCCATAAAACAAATTATTTTAGTCATTACTTATATTTACATTAATTATTCTTTTCAATGACACAACGAAAACATAGCAGCACACTGCTTTAAAATGTTGTTAGTCCAGATTTGCAACTTACCGTGTTACGGAACAGGTAAATAGATTATCCTTAGAACAGTGTAAACTGTAAGACATGCCTTTTCTCGTGACGAACACTGCCTAATACTGCGCATGCCCGTAACTTCGAGTGCGCATGTCAGATGCATATCATTAGTTGGGAACCTCATACGATAGTGTATGCAATCAGGGCACATACGTTCATCGAAGAAAATGCAACAGCGATGTAAATATTTCCAAATAATACTTAATTTAAATAAATAATATGGGTCGCAAAAGCTTAACAAGTACACTAATGATAGTTACGCCTAAATGAGATAATTAGAAAGAATAACGTACGTCACACTGCATGACTTAATTAAATCAGCTATTGTTCTATTGCAGTAAGAAGAAAATATGTTTTAATGTTGGGTTTATGGCCAATATAGTTTATCAACAATACAATATATTTTAATGTTGGGTTTATGGCCAATATAGTTTATCAACAATACAATACAATATGTTTTAATGTTGGGTTTATGGCCAATATAGTTTATCAACAATACAATACAATATGTTTTAATGTTGGGTTTATGGCCAATATAGTTTATCAACAATACAATACAATATGTTTTAATGTTGGGTTTATGGCCAATATAATTTATCAACAATACAATACAATATGTTTTAATGGTGGGTTTATGGCCACTATAGTTTATCAACAACACAATATGTTTTAATGTTGGGTTTATGGCCAATATAGTTTATTAACAATACAATATGTTTAATGTTGGGTTTATGGCCAATATAGTTTATTAACAATACAATATGTTTAATGTTGGGTTTATGGCCAATATAGTTTATTAACAATACAATATGTTTTAATGTTGGGTTTATGGCCAATATAGTTTATTAACAATACAATATGTTTTAATGTTGGGTTTATGGCCAATATAATTTATCAACAATACAATATGTTTTAATGTTGGGTTTATGGCCAATATAATTTATCAACAATACAATATGTTTTATTGTTGAATTTATGGCCAATATAGTTTATCAACAATACAATACAATATGTTTTATTGTTGGGTTTATGGCCAATATAATTTATCAACAATACAATATGTTTAATGTTGGGTTTATGGCCAATATAGTTTATCAACAATACAATATGTTTTAATGTTGGGTTTATGGCCAATATAGTTTATCAACAATACAATATGTTTTAATGTTGGGTGTATGGCCAATATAGTTTATCAACAATACAATATGTTTTAATGTTGGGTGTATGGCCAATATAGTTTATCAACAATACAATACAATATGTTTTAATGTTGGGTTTATGGCCAATATAGTTTATCAACAATACAATATGTTTTAATGTTGGGTTTATGGCCAATATAGTTTATCAACAATACAATATATTTTAATGTTGGGTGTATGGCCAATATAGTTTATCAACAATACAATACAATATGTTTTAATGTTGGGTTTATGGCCAATATAGTTTATCAAAAATACAATATGTTTAATGTTGGGTTTATGGCCAATATAGTTTATCAACAATACAATACAATATGTTTTATTGTTGGGTTTATGGCCAATATAGTTTATCAACAATACAATACAATATGTTTTATTGTTGGGTTTATGGCCAATATAGTTTATCAACAATACAATATGTTTTATTGTTGCGTTTATGGCCAATATAGTTTATCAACAATACAATACAATATGTTTTATTGTTGGGTTTATGGCCAATATAGTTTATCAACAATACAATACAATATGTTTTATTGTTGGGTTTATGGCCAATATAGTTTATCAACAATACAATATGTTTTATTGTTGGGTTTATGGCCAATATAGTTTATCAACAATACAATACAATATGTTTTATTGTTGGGTTTATGGCCAATATAGTTTATCAACAATACATATGTTTTATTGTTGGGTTTATGGCCAATATAGTTTATCAACAATACAAATGTTTTGTGGGTTATGGCATAGTTTATAACAATACAATATGTTTTAATGTTGGGTTTATGGCCAATATAGTTTATCACAATACAATACAATATGTTTTATTGTTGGGTTTATGGCCAATATAGTTTATCAACAATACAATATTTTTAATGTTGGGTTTATGGCCAATATAGTTTATCAACAATACAATATGTTTTATGTTGGGTTTATGGCCAATATAGTTTATCAACAATACAATATGTTTTAATGTTGGGTTTATGGCCAATATAGTTTATCAACAATACAATATGTTTATGTTGGGTTTATGGCCAATATAGTTTATAACAATACAATATGTTTTATTGTTGGGTTTATGGCCAATATAGTTTATCAACAATACAATATGTTTTAATGTTGGGTTTATGGCCAATATAGTTTATCAACAATACAATATGTTTTAATGTTGGGTTTATGGCCAATATAGTTTATCAACAATACAATACAATATGTTTTAATGTTGGGTTTATGGCCAATATAGTTTATCAACAATACAATATGTTTAATGTTGGGTTTATGGCCAATATAGTTTATCAACAATACAATACAATATGTTTTATTGTTGGGTTTATGGCCAATATAGTTTATCAACAATACAATATGTTTAATGTTGGGTTTATGGCCAATATAGTTTATCAACAATACAATTTTTATGTTGGTTATGGCCAATATAGTTTATCCAATACAATATGTTTTAATGTTGGGTTTATGGCCAATATAGTTTATCAACAATACAATATGTTTTAATGTTGGGTTTATGGCCAATATAGTTTATCAACAATACAATATGTTTTATTGTTGGGTTTATGGCCAATATAGTTTATCAACAATACAATACAATATGTTTTAATGTTGGGTTTATGGCCAATATAGTTTATCAACAATACAATATGTTTAATGTTGGGTTTATGGCCAATATAGTTTATCAACAATACAATACAATATGTTTTATTGTTGGGTTTATGGCCAATATAGTTTATCAACAATACAATATGTTTTATTGTTGGGTTTATGGCCAATATAGTTTATCAACAATACAATATGTTTTAATGTTGGGTTTATGGCCAATATAGTTTATCAACAATACAATATGTTTTAATGTTGGGTTTATGGCCAATATAGTTTATCAACAATACAATATTGTTTTATTGTTGGGTTTATGGCCAATATAGTTTATCAACAATACAATATGTTTTATTGTTGGGTTTATGGCCAATATAGTTTATCAACAATACAATATGTTTTATTGTTGGGTTTATGGCCAATATAGTTTATCAACAATACAATATGTTTTAATGTTGGGTTTATGGCCAATATAGTTTATCAACAATACAATATGTTTTAATGTTGGGTTTATGGCCAATATAGTTTATCAACAATACATACAATATGTTTTAATGTTGGGTTTATGGCCAATATAGTTTATCAACAATACAATATGTTTTATTGTTGGGTTTATGGCCAATATAGTTTATCAACAATACAATACAATATGTTTTAATGTTGGGTTTATGGCCAATATAGTTTATCAACAATACAATATGTTTAATGTTGGGTTTATGGCCAATATAGTTTATCAACAATACAATACAATATGTTTTAATGTTGGGTTTATGGCCAATATAGTTTATCACAAACAATACAATATGTTTTATTGTTGGGTTTATGGCCAATATAGTTTATCAACAATACAATATGTTTTATTGTTGGGTTTATGGCCAATATAGTTTATCAACAATACAATACAATATGTTTTAATGTTGGGTTTATGGCCAATATAGTTTATCAACAATACAATACAATATGTTTTATTGTTGGGTTTATGGCCAATATAGTTTATCAACAATACAATATGTTTTATTGTTGCGTTTATGGCCAATATAGTTTATCAACAATACAATACAATATGTTTTAATGTTGGGTGTATGGCCAATATAGTTTATCAACAATACAATATGTTTTAATGTTGGGTTTATGGCCAATATAGTTTATCAACAATACAATACAATATGTTTTATTGTTGGGTTTATGGCCAATATAGTTTAGCAACAATACAATATGTTTTATTGTTGCGTTTATGGCCAATATAATTTATCAACAATACAATATGTTTTATTGTTGGGTGTATGGCCAATATAGTTTATCAACAATACAATACAATATGTTTTAATGTTGCGTTTATGGCCAATATAGTTTATCAACAATACAATATGTTTTATTGTTGGGTTTATGGCCAATATAGTTTATCAACAATACAATATGTTTTATTGTTGGGTTTATGGCCAATATAGTTTATCAACAATACAATACAATATGTTTTATTGTTGTGTTTATGGCCAATATAATTTATCAACAATACAATATGTTTAATGTTGGGTTTATGGCCAATATAGTTTATCAACAATACAATATGTTTTATTGTTGGGTTTATGGCCAATATAGTTTATCAACAATACAATACAATATGTTTTATTGTTGGGTTTATGG
This sequence comes from Archivesica marissinica, assembly GCA_014843695.1. NCBI lineage: Eukaryota > Metazoa > Mollusca > Bivalvia > Venerida > Vesicomyidae > Archivesica > Archivesica marissinica. The sequence continues at coordinate 9,069 of JABXNX010000598.1, read as the reverse complement.
CCAATATAATTTATCAACAATACAATATGTTTAATGTTGGGTTTATGGCCAATATAGTTTATCAACAATACAATATGTTTTATTGTTGAGTTTATGGCCAATATAGTTTATCAACAATACAATACAATATGTTTTATTGTTGGGTTTATGGCCAATATAATTTATCAACAATACAATATATTTAATGTTGGGTTTATGGCCAATATAGTTTATCATCAATACAATATGTTTTAATGTTGGGTTTATGGCCAATATAGTTTATCAACAATACAATACAATATGTTTTAATGTTAGGTTTATGGCCAATATAGTTTATCAACAATACAATATGTTTTAATGTTGGGTTTATGGCCAATATAGTTTATCAACAATACAATATGTTTTAATGTTGGGTTTATGGCCAATATAGTTTATCAACAATACAATATGTTTTAATGTTGGGTTTATGGCCAACATAGTTTATCAACAATACAATACAATATGTTTTAATGTTGGGTTTATGGCCAATATAGTTTATCAACAATACAATATGTTTTAATGTTGGGTTTATGGCCAACATAGTTTATCAACAATACAATACAATATGTTTTAATGTTGGGTTTATGGCCAATATAGTTTATCAACAATACAATATGTTTTAATGTTGGGTTTATGGCCAACATAGTTTATCAACAATACAATACAATATGTTTTAATGTTGGGTTTATGGCCAATATAGTTTATCAACAATACAATATGTTTTAATGTTGGGTTTATGGCCAACATAGTTTATCAACAATACAATACAATATGTTTTAATGTTGGGTTTATGGCCAATATAGTTTATCAACAATACAATATGTTTTAATGTTGGGTTTATGGCCAACATAGTTTATCAACAATACAATACAATATGTTTTAATGTTGGGTTTATGGCCAATATAATTTATCAACAATACAAAATGTTTTAATGTTGGGTTTATGGCCAACATAGTTTATCAACAATACAATACAATATGTTTTAATATTGGGTTTATGGCCAATATAATTTATCAACAATACAATATGTGTAATGTTGGGTTTATGGCCAATATAGTTTATCAACAATACAATATGTTTTATTGTTGGGTTTATGGCCAATATAGTTTATCAACAATACAATACAATATGTTTTATTGTTGGGTTTATGGCCAATATAATTTATCAACAATACAATATGTTTAATGTTGGGTTTATGGCCAATATAGTTTATCAACAATACAATATGTTTAATGTTGGGTTTATGTCCAATATAGTTTATCAACAATACAATACAATATGTTTTATTGTTGGGTTTATGGCCAATATAGTTTATCAACAATACAATATGTTTTAATGTTGGGTGTATGGCCAATATAGTTTATCAACAATACAATACAATATGTTTTATTGTTGGGTTTATGGCCAATATAGTTTATCAACAATACAATATGTTTTATTGTTGCGTTTATGGCCAATATAGTTTATCAACAATACAATATGTTTTAATGTTGGGTGTATGGCCAATATAGTTTATCAACAATACAATATGTTTTAATGTTGGGTTTATGGCCAATATAGTTTATCAGCAATACAATACAATATGTTTTATTGTTGGGTTTATGGCCAATATAGTTTATCAACAATACAATATGTTTTATTGTTGCGTTTATGGCCAACATAATTTATCAACAGTACAATATGTTTTATTGTTGGGTTTATGGCCAATATAGTTTATCAACAATACAATATGTTTTATTGTTGGGTTTATGGCCAATATAGTTTATCAACAATACAATACAATATGTTTTAATGTTGGTTTATGGCCAATATAGTTTATCAACAATACAATATGTTTTATGTTGGGTTTATGGCCAATATAGTTTATCAACAATACAATATGTTTAATGTTGGGTTTATGGCCAATATAGTTTATCAACAATACAATATGTTTTATTGTTGGGTTTATGGCCAATATAGTTTATCAACAATACAATATTGTTTTAATGTTGGGTTTATGGCCAATATAGTTTATCAACAATACAATATGTTTTATTGTTGGGTTTATGGCCAATATAGTTTATCAACAATACAATATGTTTTAATGTTGGGTTTATGGCCAATATAGTTTATCAACAATACAATATGTTTTAATGTTGGGTTTATGGCCAATATAGTTTATCAACAATACAATATGTTTTATTGTTGGGTTTATGGCCAATATAGTTTATCAACAATACAATACAATATGTTTTAATGTTGGGTTTATGGCCAATATAGTTTATCAACAATACAATATGTTTTATTGTTGGGTTTATGGCCAATATAGTTTATCAACAATACAATACAATATGTTTTAATGTTGGGTTTATGGCCAATATAGTTTATCAACAATACAATATGTTTTATTGTTGGGTTTATGGCCAATATAGTTTATCAACAATACAATATGTTTTAATGTTGGGTTTATGGCCAATATAGTTTATCAACAATACAATATGTTTTAATGTTGGGTTTATGGCCAATATAGTTTATCAACAATACAATATGTTTTAATGTTGGGTTTATGGCCAATATAGTTTATCAACAATACAATATGTTTTAATGTTGGGTTTATGGCCAATATAGTTTATCAACAATACAATATGTTTTAATGTTGGGTTTATGGCCAATATAGTTTATCAACAATACAATATGTTTTAATGTTGGGTTTATGGCCAATATAGTTTATCAACAATACAATACAATATGTTTTAATGTTGGGTTTATGGCCAATATAGTTTATCAACAATACAATATTGTTTTAATGTTGGGTTTATGGCCAATATAGTTTATCAACAATACAATACAATATGTTTTAATGTTGGGTTTATGGCCAATATAGTTTATCAACAACACAATATGTTTTAATGTTGGGTTTATGGCCAATATAGTTTATTAACAATACAATATGTTTTAATGTTGGGTTTATGGCCAATATAGTTTATCAACAATACAATATGTTTAATGTTGGGTTTATGGCCAATATAGTTTATCAACAATACAATATGTTTTAATGTTGGGTTTATGGCCAATATAGTTTATCAACAATACAATATGTTTTAATGTTGAGTTGATGGCCAATTGTTATAAACAATATAAACGACCATACATTAGAATTGTTGTAAACAATATAAACGACCATACATTAGAATTGTTATAAACAATATAAACGACCATACATTAGAATTGTTGTAAACAATATAACGACCATACATTAGAATTGTTGTAAACAATATAAACGACCATACATTAGAATTGTTGTAAACAATATAAACGACCATACATTAGAATTGTTGTTAACAATATAAACGACCATACATTAGAATTGTTGTTAACAATATAAACGACCATACATTAGAATTGTTGTAAACAATATAAACGACCATACATTAGAATTGTTGTAAACAATATAAACGACAATACATTAGAATTGTTGTTAACAATATAAACGACAATACATTAGAATTGTTGTTAACAATATAAACGACAATACATTAGAATTGTTGTTAACAATATAAACGACCATACATTAGACTTGTTGTTAACGATATAAACGATCATGCATTAGAATTGTTGTTAACGATATAAACGACCATACATTAGAATTGTTGTAAACAATATAAACGACCATACATTAGAATTGTTGTAAACAATATAAACGACCATACATTAGAATTGTTGTTAACGATATAAACGACAATACATTAGAATTGTTGTTAACGATATAATCGACCATATCTCTCAGTAAAAATCCTTGTTACTTTCCATAATATGCATATGTGTATTGTTCATACAAATAATGGTAGATAATACATTCAGATGCAGGAAATATCATGTTTGCGAAATGTCCATTTTCTAAAGTACTTGCATATTATATATACCTTCACTCGAATTTGAAATGGCACAAGTAAGGAGGCTATTAAACCATGCCATTACTTTTTTTCAAAAGAACATGTTTTGTCTCGTACTAAGAAAATATTTTAAATCAATTTTAATTTTATTAATTTTAATTTCACTAATAACAGAAAATAAATGATCTAAGCCAAGCGTAGAACTGACGATCAATCGAACCATATCGCATGACCAAGCACGTACTCACAGTCATGTGGTCATCTTTATATTCACACACAATTGTGTGCCAAGTATTGTTAAGACATACGTTCTGAGCTATACTAACGTAACGCACAGACACTTGAGAAATTATATTCAATGAAGACAAAACTAAGTGACGGATGTTATTTTCTCCAATTATCTGATTTAGGCCCATTTACACTGGTACATCAATATATGTATCGTTGTTGTTTTGTACCTTCTAACTACGACCAACAACATAATGCCGATGAAGACGACTACAACGCCTGCCAGAACACCGCCAATCAGAATGGATGCGTCCGGATTATCTCCCCCTACATTGCTAGCACCTGGCGTCTCATCTCTACCCGGGATCGATAGGGCTGAAAAAAGCATTGGTATCCATGGTAACGGTATTACACGGTTTTTTTTCGGAAACGCAACACAAGAAGAATAAAATTCCTGGAATTGCGAGTTTGTTAAATCGGCGTGCAAAGAACATCCTTTCCATTAGTTTAATGCGGGTTTCAGCAATCGTATATCCAATCTATATCAATTACTTATTATAATAGTGGTATATACTTTAATCAGGCTGTCCGATTAGCGCAGTGGTTAGCGCGCTCACTTCTCACCAATGCAACACATGTTCGATCCTTGTACCGGGAGGTATGTGAGATGATACGATGGTCGCCAGATCTGACAGGTGGGTTTTCTCCGGGTACTCCGGTTTCCTCCCACATGAATGACCACATAAGTATACGCTTTCATCCGAGCCAACGAGAGTGATTAATATAAGTTGTTAAAACTTGCTTGGCAATCTGCATCGCAATCGTTGTAAAATAAATAAAGTTTAAAATACTTTAAACAATAATTATTTCTTTGAATAAACATACATGTAGGATTGAGGAGAAAGCAACCTGCTTGTGTACCTAGGACACTCCGTAGTATTCCGATTGACAACCGTGTGCGAACAGTCCGTCCACATGACCACATACAATACCTACCTAGGACACACAACTCTCCTTAGTATTCCGATTGACATCCGTGTGCGCACAGTCCGTCCACTTGACCACATACAATACCTACCTAGGACACACAACTCTCCGTAGTATTCCGATTGACATCCGTGTGCGCACAATCCGTCCACGTGACCACATACAATACCTACCTAGGACACACAACTCTCCGTAGTATTCCGATTGACATCCGTGTGCGCACAGTCCGTCCACGTGACCACATACAATACCTACCTAGGACACACAACTCTCCGTAGTATTCCGATTGACATCCGTGTGCGCACAATCCGTCCACGTGACCACATACAATACCTACCTAGGACACGCAACTCTCCGTAATATTCCGATTGACATCCGTGTGCGCACAGTCCGTCCACGTGACCGCACACAATACCTACCTAGGACGCACAACTCTCCGTAGTATTCCGATTGACAACCGTGTGCGCACAGTCCGTCCACGTGACCGCATACATTACATACCTAGGACACGCAACTCCCCATAGTATTTCGATTGACATCCGTGTGCGCACAGTCCGTCCACGTGACCGCATATAATACCTACCTAGGACACACAACTCTCCGTTTTATTCCGATTGACATCCGTGTGCGCACAGTCCGTCCACGTGACCGCATACAATACCTACCTAGGACACACTTGTTGTGTGTGTGGGGTGGCAATACCTACCTAGGACACACAACTCTCCGTAGTATTCCGATTGACATCCGTGTGCGCACAGTCCGTCCACGTGACCGCATACAATACCCTAGGACACGCAACTCCCATAGTATTTCGATTGACATCCGTGTGCGCACAGTCCGTCCACGTGACCGCATATAATACCTACCTAGGACACACAACTCCCCGTTTTATTCCGATTGACATCCGTGTGCGCACAGTCCGTCCACGTGACCGCATACAATACCTACCTAGGACACACAACTCCCCATAGTATTCCGATTGACATACGTGTGCGCACAGTCCGTCCACGTGACCGCATACAATACCTACCTAGGACACACAACTCCCCGTAGTATTCCGATGGACATCCGTGTGAGCACAGTCCGTCCTCGTGACAGCACACAATACCTACATAGGACACCCAACTCCCCATAGTATTTCGATTGACATCCGTGTGCGCACAGTCCGTCCACGTGACTGCATATAATACCTACCTAGGACACACAACTCCCCGTTTTATTCCGATTGACATCCGTGTGCGCACAGTCCGTCCACGTGACCGCATACAATACCTACCTAGGACACACAACTCTCCGTAGTATTCCGATTGACATCCGTGTGCGCACAGTCCGTCCACGCGACCACATGCAATACCTACCTAGGACACACGCCTATCCATAGAATCCGATTGACATCCGTGTGCGCACAGTCCGTCCACGTGACCACATACAATACCTACCTAGGACACACAACTCCCCGTAGTATTCTGATTAACATCCGTGTGCGCACAGTCCGTCCACGTGACCGCATACAATACCTAACTAGGACACACAACTACCTATAGTATTCCGATTGACATCCGTGTGCGCACAGTCCGTCCACGTAACCGCATACAATACGTACCTAGGACACACAACTCCCCGTAGTATTCCGATTGACATCCGTGTGCGCACAGTCCGTCCACGTGACCGCATACATTACATACCTAGGACACGCAACTCCCCATAGTATTTCGATTGACATCCGTGTGCGCATAGTCCGTCCACGTGACCGCATACAATACCTACCTAGGACACACAACTCCCCATAGTATTCAGATTGACATACGTGTGCGCACAGTCCGTCCACGTGACCGCATACAATACCTACCTAGGACACACAACTCCCCGTAGTATTCCGATTGACATCCGTGTGCGCACAGTCCGTCCACGTGACCGTACACAATACCTACATAGGACACCCAACTCCCCATAGTATTTCGATTGACATCCGTGTGCGCACAGTCCGTCCACGTGACCGCATATAATACCTACCTAGGACACACAACTCCCCGTTTTATTCCGATTGACATCCGTGTGCGCACAGTCCGTCCACGTGACCGCATACAATACCTACCTAGGACACACAACTCTCCGTAGTATTCCGATTGACATCCGTGTGCGCACAGTCCATCCACGCGACCACATGCAATACCTACCTAGGACACACGCCTATCCATAGAATCCGATTGACATCCGTGTGCGCACAGTCCGTCCACGTGACCGCATACAATACCTACCTAGGACACACAACTCCCCGTAGTATTCTGATTGACATCCGTGTGCGCACAGTCCGTCCACGTGACCGCATACATTACATATCTAGGACACACAACTCTCCGTAGTATTCCGATTGACATCCGTGTGCGCACAGTCCGTCCACGTGACCGCATACAATACCTACATAGGACACACAACTCCCCGTAGTATTCTGATTGACATCCGTGTGCGCACAGACCGTCCACGTGACCGCATACATTACCTACCTAGGACACACAACTCCCTATAGTATTCCGATCGACATCCGTGTGCGCACAGTCCGTCCACGTAACCGCATACAATACGTACCTAGGACACACAACTGTCCGTAGTATTCCGATTGACATCCGTGTGCGCACAGTCCGTCCACGTAACCGCATACATTACATACCTAGGACACACAACTCTCCGTAGTATTCCGATTGACATCCGTGTGCGCACAGTCCGTCCACGTGACCGCATACAATACATACCTAGGATACACAACTCTCCGTTGTATTCCGATTGACATCCGTGTGCGCACAGACCGTCCACGTGACCGCATACATTACCTACCTAGGACACACAACTCCCCATAGTATTCCGATTGACATCCGTGTGCGCACAGTCCGTCCACGTGACCGCATACAATACCTACCTAGGACACACAACTCTCCGTAGTATTCGATTGACATCCGTGTGCGCACAGTCCGTCCACGTAACCGCATACAATACATACCTAGGACACACAACTCTCCGTAGTATTCCGATTGACATCCGTGTGCGCACAGTCCGTCCACGTGACCGCATACATTACATACCTAGGACACGCAACTCCCCATAGTATTTCGATTGACATCCGTGTGCTCACAGTCCGTCCACGTGACCGCATATAATACCTACCTAGGACACACAACTCCCCGTTTTATTCCGATTGACATCCGTGTGCGCACAGTCCGTCCACGTGACCGCATACAATACCTACCTAGGACACACAACTCCCCATAGTATTCCGATTGACATCCGTGTGCGCACAGTCCGTCCACGTGACCGCATACAATACCTACCTAGGACACACAACTCCCCGTAGTATTCCGATTGACATCCGTGTGCGCACAGTCCGTCCACGTGACCGCACACAATACCTACATAGGACACCCAACTCCCCATAGTATTTCGATTGACATCCGTGTGCGCACAGTCCGTCCACGTGACCGCATATAATACCTACCTAGGACACACAACTCCCCGTTTTATTCCGATTGACATCCGTGTGCGCACAGTCCGTCCACGTGACCGCATACAATACCTACCTAGGACACACAACTCCCATAGTATTCCGATTGACATCCGTGTGCGCACAGTCCGTCCACGTGACCGCATACAATACCTACCTAGGACACACAACTGTCCGTAGTATTCCGATTGACATCCGTGTGCGCACAGTCCGTCCACGTGACCGCATACAATACCTACCTAGGACACACAACTCCCCGTAGTATTCCGATTGACATCCGTGTGCGCACAGTCCGTCCACGTGACCGCATACAATACATACCTAGGACACACAACTCTCCGTAGTATTCCGATTGACATCCGTGTGCGCACAGTCCGTCCACGTGACCGCATACAATACCTACCTAGGACACACAACTCCCCGTAGTATTCCGATTGACATCCGTGTGCGCACAGACCGTCCACGTGACCG
>JABXNX010000597.1:0-15447 GCA_014843695.1 Archivesica marissinica | reverse complement strand
CATTGGTATGTAGCTAGGATAGTGACTTGCACATTGGTATGTAGCCAGCATAGTGACTTGCACCTTGGTATGTAGCTAGCACATTGGTATGTAGCCAGCATAGCGACTTGCACATTGGTATGTAGCTAACACATTGGTATGTAGCTAGCATAGCGATTTGTACCTTGGTATGTAGCCAGCATAGTGACTTGCACATTGGTATGTAGCCAGCATAGTGACTTGCACATTGGTATGTAGCTAGCATAGCGAATTGTACCTTGGTATGTAGCTAGCATACTGACTTGTACCTTGGTATGTAGCTAGCATAGTGACTTGCACATTGGTATGTAGCTAGCACATTGGTATGTAGCTAGCATAGTGACTTGCACCTTGGTATGTAGCTAGCATAGCGACTTGTACATTGGTATGTAGCTAGCATAGTGACTTGCACATTGGTATGTAGCCAGCATATTGACTTGCACATTGGTATGTAGCTAGCACATTGGTATGTAGCTAGCATAGTGACTTGCACCTTGGTATGTATCCAGCATAGCGATTTGCACATTGGTATGTAGCTAGCACATTGGTATGTGGCTAGCATAGTGACTTGCACCTTGTTATGTATCCAGCATAGCGACTTGCACATTGGTATGTAGCCAGCATAGTGACTTGCACCTTGGTATGTAGCCAGCATAGCGACTTGCACATTGGTATGTAGCTAGCACATTGGTATGTAGCCAGCATAGTGACTTGCACCTTGGTATGTAGCCAGAATAGTGACTTGCACATTGGTATGTAGCCAGCATAGTGACATGCACATTGGTATGTAGCCAGCATAGTGACTTGCACCTTGGTATGTAGCCAGCATAGTGACTTGCACATTGGTATGTAGCTAGCATAGCGACTTGTACCTTGGTATGTAGCCAGCATAGTGACATGCACATTGGTATTTAGCTAGCATAGTGACTTGCACCTTGGTATGTAGCCAGCATATCGACTTGCACATTGGTATGTAGCTAGCATAGTGACTTGCACATTGGTATGTAGCTAGCATAGTGACTTGCACATTGGTATGTAGCCAGCATAGTGATTTGCACATTGGTATGTAGCCAGCATAGTGACTTGCACATTGGTATGTAGCTAGCATAGCGAATTGTACCTTGGTATGTAGCTAGCATAGTGACATGTACCTTGTTATGTAGCTAGCATAGTGACTTGCACATTGGTATGTAGCCAGCATAGTGATTTGCACATTGGTATGTAGCCAGCATAGTGACTTGCACATTGGTATGTAGCCAGCATAGTGACTTGTACATTGGTATGTAGCCAGAATAGTGACTTGCACATTGGTATGTAGCTAGCACATTGGTATGTAGCTAGCATAGCGACTTGTACCTTGGTATGTAGCCAGCATAGTGACTTGCACATTGGTATGTAGCCAGCATAGTGACTTGCACATTGGTATGTAGCTAGCATAGCGAATTGTACATTGGTATGTAGCTAGCATAGTGAGTTGTACCTTGGTATGTAGCTAGCATAGTGACTTGCACATTGGTATGTAGCCAGCATAGTGACTTGTACATTGGTATGTAGCCAGCATAGTGACTTGCACATTGGTATGTAGCCAGCCTAGTGACTTGCACATTGGTATGTAGCCAGCATAGTGACTTGCACATTGGTATGTAGCTAGCATAGTTACTTGCACCTTGGTATGTAGCCAGCATAGCGACTTGCACATTGGTATGTAGCTAGCACATTGGTATGTAGCTAGCATAGTGACTTGCACATTGGTATGTAGCTAGCATAGTGACTTGCACATTGGTATGTAGCTAGCATAGCGACTTGCACATTGGTATGTAGCTAGCATAGTGACTTGTACCTTGGTATGTAGCTAGCATAGTGACTTGCACATTGGTATGTAGCCAGCATAGTGACTTGCACATTGGTATGTAGCCAGCATAGTGACTTGCACATTGGTATGTAGCCAGCATAGTGACTTGCACATTGGTATGTAGCCAGCATAGTGACTTGCACATTGGTATGTAGCCAGCATAGTGACTTGCACATTGGTATGTAGCTAGCATAGTGACTTGCACCTTGGTATGTAGCCAGCATAGCGACTTGCACATTGGTATGTAGCCAGCATAGTGACTTGCACATTGGTATGTAGCTAGCATAGTGACTTGCACATTGGTATGTAGCTAGCACATTGGTATGTAGCTAGCATAGTGACTTGCACATTGGTATGTAGCCAGCATAGCGACTTGTACCTTGGTATGTAGCCAGCATAGTGACTTGCACATTGGTATGTAGCTAGCATAGTGACTTGCACATTGGTATGTAGCTTTGGTATGAGCTAGCATAGTGACTTGCACATTGGTATGTAGCTAGCATAGGACTTGACTTGGTATGTAGCCAGCATAGCGACTTGCACATTGGTATGTAGCTAACACATTGGTATGTAGCTAGCATAGCGATTTGTACATTGGTATGTAGCCAGCATAGTGACTTGCACATTGGTATGTAGCCAGCATAGTGACTTGCACATTGGTATGTAGCTAGCATAGCGAATTGTACCTTGTATGTAGCTAGCATAGTGACTTGTACCTTGGTATGTAGCCAGCATAGTGACTTGCACATTGGTATGTAGCTAGCACATTGGTATGTAGCTAGCATAGTGACTTGCACCTTGGTATGTAGCCAGCATAGTGACTTGCACATTGGTATGTAGCTAGCATAGTGACTTGCACATTGGTATGTAGCCAGCATAGTGACTTGCACATTGGTATGTAGCTAGCACATTGGTATGTAGCTAGCATAGTGACTTGCACCTTGGTATGTAGCCAGCATAGTGACTTGCACATTGGTATGTAGCTAGCATAGTGACTTGCACCTTGGTATGTAGCCAGCATAGTGACTTGCACATTGGTATGTAGCTAGCATAGTGACTTGCACATTGGTATGTAGCTAGCATAGTGACTTGCACATTGGTATGTAGCCAGCATAGTGACTTGCACATTGGTATGTAGCCAGCATAGTGACTTGCACATTGGTATGTAGCTAGCATAGCGAATTGTACCTTGGTATGTAGCTAGCATAGTGACTTGCACATTGGTATGTAGCTAGCATAGTGACTTGCACATTGGTATGTAGCCAGCATAGTGATTTGCACATTGGTATGTAGCCAGCATAGTGACTTGCACATTGGTATGTAGCTAGCATAGCGACTTGTACCTTGGTATGTAGCTAGCATAGTGACATGTACATTGGTATGTAGCTAGCATAGTGACTTGCACATTGGTATGTAGCCAGCATAGTGATTTGCACATTGGTATGTAGCCAGCATAGTGACTTGCACATTGGTATGTAGCTAGCATAGCGAATTGTACCTTGGTATGTAGCTAGCATAGTGACATGTACCTTGTTATGTAGCTAGCATAGTGACTTGCACATTGGTATGTAGCCAGCATAGTGATTTGCACATTGGTATGTAGCCAGCATAGTGACTTGCACATTGGTATGTAGCCAGCATAGTGACTTGTACATTGGTATGTAGCCAGCATAGTGACTTGCACATTGGTATGTAGCTAGCACATTGGTATGTAGCTAGCATAGTGACTTGTACCTTGGTATGTAGCCAGCATAGTGACTTGCACATTGGTATGTAGCCAGCATAGTGACTTGCACATTGGTATGTAGCTAGCATAGTGACTTGTACCTTGGTATGTAGCTAGCATAGTGACTTGCACATTGGTATGTAGCTAGCAGCATAGTGACTTGCACATTGGTATGTAGCCAGCATAGTGACTTGCACATTGGTATGTAGCTAGCACATTGGTATGTAGCTAGCATAGTGACTTGCACATTGGTATGTAGCAGCATAGGACTTGTACTTGGTATGTAGCCAGCATAGTGACTTGCACATTGGTATGTAGCCAGCATAGTGACTTGCACATTGGTATGTAGCCAGCATAGTGACTTGCACATTGGTATGTAGCCAGCATAGTGACTTGCACATTGGTATGTAGCTAGCATAGTGACTTGCACATTGGTATGTAGCCAGCATAGTGACTTGCACATTGGTATGTAGCTAGCATAGTGACTTGCACCTTGGTATGTAGCCAGCATAGCGACTTGCACATTGGTATGTAGCTAGCACATTGGTATGTAGCTAGCATAGTGACTTGCACATTGGTATGTAGCTAGCATAGTGACTTGCACATTGGTATGTAGCTAGCAGATTGGTATGTAGCTAGCATAGTGACTTGCACATTGGTATGTAGCTAGCATAGTGACTTGCACCTTGGTATGTAGCTAGCATAGTGACTTGCACATTGGTATGTAGCCAGCATAGTGACTTGCACATTGGTATGTAGCCAGCATAGTGACTTGCACATTGGTATGTAGCCAGCATAGTGACTTGCACATTGGTATGTAGCCAGCATAGTGACTTGCACATTGGTATGTAGCCAGCATAGCGACTTGCACATTGGTATGTAGCTAGCACATTGGTATGTAGCTAGCATAGTGACTTGCACCTTGGTATGTAGCCAGCATAGCGACTTGCACATTGGTATGTAGCCAGCATAGTGACTTGCACATTGGTATGTAGCTAGCATAGTGACTTGCACCTTGGTATGTAGCCAGCATAGCGACTTGCACATTGGTATGTAGCTAGCATAGTGACTTGCACCTTGGTATGTAGCTAGCACATTGGTATGTAGCTAGCATAGTGACTTGCACATTGGTATGTAGCCAGCATAGTGACTTGCACATTGGTATGTAGCTAGCATAGTGACTTGTACATTGGTATGTAGCCAGCATAGTGACTTGCACATTGGTATGTAGCCAGCATAGTGACTTGCACATTGGTATGTAGCTAGCATAGTGACTTGCACCTTGGTATGTAGCCAGCATAGCGACTTGCACATTGGTATGTAGCTAGCACATTGGTATGTAGCTAGCATAGTGACTTGCACATTGGTATGTAGCTAGCATAGCGACTTGTACATTGGTATGTAGCTAGCATAGTGACTTGCACATTGGTATGTAGCCAGCATAGTGACTTGCACATTGGTATGTAGCTAGCATAGCGAATTGTACCTTGGTATGTAGCTAGCATAGTGACTTGTACCTTGGTATGTAGCTAGCATAGTGACTTGCCCATTGGTATGTAGCCAGCATAGTGATTTGCACATTGGTATGTAGCCAGCATAGTGACTTGCACATTGGTATGTAGCCAGCATAGTGACTTGCACATTGGTATGTAGCCAGCATAGTGACTTGCACATTGGTATGTAGCCAGCATAGCGACTTGCACATTGGTATGTAGCTAGCACATTGGTATGTAGCTAGCATAGTGACTTGCACCTTGGTATGTAGCCAGCATAGCGACTTGTACCTTGGTATGTAGCCAGCATAGTGACTTGCACATTGGTATGTAGCTAGCATAGTGACTTGCACCTTGGTATGTAGCCAGCATAGCGACTTGCACATTGGTATGTAGCTAGCACATTGGTATGTAGCTAGCATAGTGACTTGCACATTGGTATGTAGCTAGCATAGCGACTTGCACATTGGTATGTAGCCAGCATAGTGACTTGCACATTGGTATGTAGCTAGCATAGTGACTTGCACCTTGGTATGTAGCTAGCATAGTGACTTGTACCTTGGTATGTAGCTAGCATAGTGACTTGCACATTGGTATGTAGCCAGCATAGTGACTTGCACATTGGTATGTAGCCAGCATAGTGACTTGCACATTGGTATGTAGCCAGCATAGTGACTTGCACATTGGTATGTAGCCAGCATAGTGACTTGCACATTGGTATGTAGCCAGCATAGCGACTTGCACATTGGTATGTAGCTAGCACATTGGTATGTAGCTAGCATAGTGACTTGCACCTTGGTATGTAGCCAGCATAGCGACTTGTACCTTGGTATGTAGCCAGCATAGTGACTTGCACATTGGTATGTAGCTAGCATAGTGACTTGCACATTGGTATGTAGCCAGCATAGTGACTTGCACATTGGTATGTAGCCAGCATAGTGACTTGCACATTGGTATGTAGCCAGCATAGTGACTTGCACATTGGTATGTAGCCAGCATAGCGACTTGCACATTGGTATGTAGCTAGCACATTGGTATGTAGCTAGCATAGTGACTTGCACTTGGTATGTAGCCAGCATAGCGACTTGTACCTTGGTATGTAGCCAGCATAGTGACTTGCACATTGGTATGTAGCTAGCATAGTGACTTGCACATTGGTATGTAGCCAGCATAGCGACTTGCACATTGGTATGTAGCTAGCACATGGTATGTAGCTAGCATAGTGACTTGCACATTGGTATGTAGCTAGCATAGTGACTTGCACATTGGTATGTAGCCAGCATAGTGACTTGCACTTGGTATGTAGCCAGCATAGTGACTTGCACATTGGTATGTAGCTAGCATAGTGACTTGCACCTTGGTATGTAGCCAGCATAGCGACTTGCACATTGGTATGTAGCTAGCACATTGGTATGTAGCTAGCATAGTGACTTGCACATTGGTATGTAGCTAGCATAGCGACTTGCACATTGGTATGTAGCCAGCATAGTGACTTGCACATTGGTATGTAGCTAGCATAGTGACTTGCACCTTGGTATGTAGCTAGCACATTGGTATGTAGCTAGCATAGTGACTTGCACCTTGGTATGTAGCCAGCATAGTGACTTGCACATTGGTATGTAGCCAGCATAGTGACTTGCACATTGGTATGTAGCCAACATAGTGACTTGTACCTTGGTATGTAGCTAGCATAGTGACTTGCACATTGGTATGTAGCCAGCATAGTGACTTGCACATTGGTATGTAGCCAGCATAGTGACTTGCACATTGGTATGTAGCCAGCATAGCGACTTGCACATTGGTATGTAGCTAGCACATTGGTATGTAGCTAGCATAGTGACTTGCACCTTGGTATGTAGCCAGCATAGCGACTTGTACCTTGGTATGTAGCCAGCATAGTGACTTGCACATTGGTATGTAGCTAGCATAGTGACTTGCACCTTGGTATGTAGCCAGCATAGCGACTTGCACATTGGTATGTAGCTAGCACATTGGTATGTAGCTAGCATAGTGACTTGCACATTGGTATGTAGCTAGCATAGCGACTTGCACATTGGTATGTAGCCAGCATAGTGACTTGCACATTGGTATGTAGCTAGCATAGTGACTTGCACCTTGGTATGTAGCCAGCATAGTGACTTGTACCTTGGTATGTAGCCAGCATAGTGACTTGCACATTGGTATGTAGCCAACATAGTGACTTGTACCTTGGTATGTAGCTAGTATAGTGACTTGCACATTGGTATGTAGCCAGCATAGTGACTTGTACCTTGGTATGTAGCCAGCATAGTGACTGGCACATTGGTATGTAGCTAGCATAGTGACTTGCACATTGGTATGTAGCTAGCATAGTGACTTGCACATTGGTATGTAGCCAGCATAGTAATTTGCACATTGGTATGTAGCCAGCATAGTGACTTGCACATTGGTATGTAGCTAGCATAGCGAATTGTACCTTGGTATGTAGCTAGCATAGTGACATGTACCTTGGTATGTAGCTAGCATAGTGACTTGCACATTGGTATGTAGCCAGCATAGTGATTTGCACATTGGTATGTAGCCAGCATAGTGACTTGCACATTGGTATGTAGCCAGCATAGTGACTTGTACATTGGTATGTAGCCAGAATAGTGACTTGCACATTGGTATGTAGCTAGCACATTGGTATGTAGCTAGCATAGCGACTTGTACCTTGGTATGTAGCCAGCATAGTGACTTGCACATTGGTATGTAGCCAGCATAGTGACTTGCACATTGGTATGTAGCTAGCATAGCGAATTGTACCTTGGTATGTAGCTAGCATAGTGAGTTGTACCTTGGTATGTAGCTAGCATAGTGACTTGCACATTGGTATGTAGCCAGCATAGTGACTTGTACATTGGTATGTAGCCAGCATAGTGACTTGCACATTGGTATGTAGCCAGCATAGTGACTTGCACATTGGTATGTAGCCAGCATAGTGACTTGCACATTGGTATGTAGCTAGCATAGTGACTTGCACCTTGGTATGTAGCCAGCATAG
This sequence comes from Archivesica marissinica, assembly GCA_014843695.1. NCBI lineage: Eukaryota > Metazoa > Mollusca > Bivalvia > Venerida > Vesicomyidae > Archivesica > Archivesica marissinica. The sequence continues at coordinate 7,336 of JABXNX010000597.1, read as the reverse complement.
CGACTTGCACATTGGTATGTAGCTAGCACATTGGTATGTAGCTAGCATAGTGACTTGCACATTGGTATGTAGCTAGCATAGCGACTTGTACCTTGGTATGTAGCTAGCATAGTGACTTGCACATTGGTATGTAGCTAGCATAGCGAATTGTACCTTGGTATGTAGCTAGCATAGTGACTTGCACATTGGTATGTAGCCAGCATAGTGACTTGCACATTGGTATGTAGCTAGCATAGTGACTTGCCCATTGGTATGTAGCCAGCATAGTGATTTGCACATTGGTATGTAGCCAGCATAGTGACTTGCACATTGGTATGTAGCCAGCATAGTGACTTGCACATTGGTATGTAGCCAGCATAGTGACTTGCACATTGGTATGTAGCCAGCATAGCGACTTGCACATTGGTATGTAGCTAGCACATTGGTATGTAGCTAGCATAGTGACTTGCACCTTGGTATGTAGCCAGCATAGCGACTTGTACCTTGGTATGTAGCCAGCATAGTGACTTGCACATTGGTATGTAGCTAGCATAGTGACTTGCACCTTGGTATGTAGCCAGCATAGCGACTTGCACATTGGTATGTAGCTAGCACATTGGTATGTAGCTAGCATAGTGACTTGCACATTGGTATGTAGCTAGCATAGCGACTTGCACATTGGTATGTAGCCAGCATAGTGACTTGCACATTGGTATGTAGCTAGCATAGTGACTTGCACCTTGGTATGTAGCTAGCACATTGGTATGTAGCTAGCATAGTGACTTGCACCTTGGTATGTAGCCAGCATAGTGACTTGCACATTGGTATGTAGCCAGCATAGTGACTTGTACATTGGTATGTAGCCAGCATAGTGACTTGCACATTGGTATGTAGCCAGCATAGTGACTTGCACATTGGTATGTAGCCAGCATAGTGACTTGCACATTGCTATGTAGCTATCATAGTAACTTGCACCTTGGTATGTAGCCAGCATAGCGACTTGCACATTGGTATGTAGCTAGCACATTGGTATGTAGCTAGCATAGTGACTTGCACATTGGTATGTAGCTAGCATAGCGACGTGTACATTGGTATGTAGCTAGCATAGTGACTTGCACATTGGTATGTAGCCAGCATAGTGACTTGCACATTGGTATGTAGCTAGCATAGCGAATTGTACCTTGGTATGTAGCTAGCATAGTGACTTGTACCTTGGTATGTAGCTAGCATAGTGACTTGCCCATTGGTATGTAGCCAGCATAGTGATTTGCACATTGGTATGTAGCCAGCATAGTGACTTGCACATTGGTATGTAGCCAGCATAGTGACTTGCACATTGGTATGTAGCCAGCATAGTGACTTGCACATTGGTATGTAGCCAGCATAGCGACTTGCACATTGGTATGTAGCTAGCACATTGGTATGTAGCTAGCATAGTGACTTGCACCTTGGTATGTAGCCAGCATAGCGACTTGTACCTTGGTATGTAGCCAGCATAGTGACTTGCACATTGGTATGTAGCTAGCATAGTGACTTGCACCTTGGTATGTAGCCAGCATAGCGACTTGCACATTGGTATGTAGCTAGCACATTGGTATGTAGCTAGCATAGTGACTTGCACATTGGTATGTAGCTAGCATAGCGACTTGCACATTGGTATGTAGCCAGCATAGTGACTTGCACATTGGTATGTAGCTAGCATAGTGACTTGCACATTGGTATGTAGCCAGCATAGTGACTTGCACATTGGTATGTAGCCAGCATAGTGACTTGCACATTGGTATGTAGCCAGCATAGTGACTTGCACATTGGTATGTAGCCAGCATAGTGACTTGCACATTGGTATGTAGCTAGCATAGTGACTTGCACATTGGTATGTAGCCAGCATAGCGACTTGCACATTGGTATGTAGCTAGCACATTGGTATGTAGCTAGCATAGTGACTTGCACATTGGTATGTAGCTAGCATAGCGACTTGTACCTTGGTATGTAGCCAGCATAGTGACTTGCACATTGGTATGTAGCTAGCATAGTGACTTGCACATTGGTATGTAGCCAGCATAGTGACTTGCACATTGGTATGTAGCCAGCATAGTGACTTGCACATTGGTATGTAGCCAGCATAGTGACTTGCACATTGGTATGTAGCCAGCATAGTGACTTGCACATTGGTATGTAGCCAGCATAGCGACTTGCACATTGGTATGTAGCTAGCACATTGGTATGTAGCTAGCATAGTGACTTGCACCTTGGTATGTAGCCAGCATAGCGACTTGTACCTTGGTATGTAGCCAGCATAGTGACTTGCACATTGGTATGTAGCTAGCATAGTGACTTGCACCTTGGTATGTAGCCAGCATAGCGACTTGCACATTGGTATGTAGCTAGCACATTGGTATGTAGCTAGCATAGTGACTTGCACATTGGTATGTAGCTAGCATAGCGACTTGCACATTGGTATGTAGCCAGCATAGTGACTTGCACCTTGGTATGTAGCCAGCATAGTGACTTGTACCTTGGTATGTAGCCAGCATAGTGACTTGCACATTGGTATGTAGCCAACATAGTGACTTGTACCTTGGTATGTAGCTAGCATAGTGACTTCCACATTGGTATGTAGCCAGCATAGTGACTTGCACATTGGTATGTAGCCAGCATAGTGACTTGCACATTGGTATGTAGCCAGCATAGCGACTTGCACATTGGTATGTAGCTAGCACATTGGTATGTAGCTAGCATAGTGACTTGTACCTTGGTATGTAGCCAGCATAGCGACTTGTACCTTGGTATGTAGCCAGCATAGTGACTTGCACATTGGTATGTAGCTAGCATAGTGACTTGCACCTTGGTATGTAGCCAGCATAGCGACTTGCACATTGGTATGTAGCTAGCACATTGGTATGTAGCTAGCATAGTGACTTGCACATTGGTATGTAGCTAGCATAGCGACTTGCACATTGGTATGTAGCCAGCATAGTGACTTGCACATTGGTATGTAGCTAGCATAGTGACTTGCACATTGGTATGTAGCTAGCACATTTGTATGTAGCTAGCATAGTGACTTGCACCTTGGTATGTAGCCAGCATAGTGACTTGCCCATTGGTATGTAGCTAGCATAGCGACTTGTACCATGGTATGTAGCTAGCATAGTGACTTGCACATTGGTATGTAGCCAGCATAGTGACTTGCACATTGGTATGTAGCTAGCATAGCGAAAAGTACCTTGGTATGTAGCTAGAATAGTGACTTGTACCTTGGTATGTAGCTAGCATAGTTTCTTGCCCATTGGTATGTAGCCAGCATAGTGATTTGCACATTTGTATGTAGCCAGCATAGTGACTTGCACATTGGTATGTAGCCAGCATAGTGACTTGCACATTGGTATGTAGCCAGCATAGTGACTTGCACATTGGTATGTAGCCAGCATAGCGACTTGCACATTGGTATGTAGCTAGCACATTGGTATGTAGCTAGCATAGTGACTTGCACCTTGGTATGTAGCCAGCATAGCGACTTGTACCTTGGTATGTAGCCAGCATAGTGACTTGCACATTGGTATGTAGCTAGCATAGTGACTTGCATCTTGGTATGTAGCCAGCATAGCGACTTGCACATTGGTATGCAGCTAGCATAGTGACTTGCACATTGGTATGTAGCTAGCATAGCGACTTGTACCTTAGTATGTAGCCAGAATAGTGACTTGCACATTGGTATGTAGCCAGCATAGTGACTTGCACATTGGTATGTAGCCAGCATAGTGACTTGCACATTGGTATGTAGCTAGCATAGTGACTTGCACCTTGGTATGTAGCCAGCATAGTGACTTGCACATTGGTATGTAGCTAGCATAGTGACTTGCACATTGGTATGTAGCTAGCACATTGGTATGCAGCTAGCATAGTGACTTGCACATTGGTATGTAGCTAGCATAGCGACTTGTACCTTGGTATGTAGCTAGCATATCGACTTGCACATTGGTATGTAGCTAGGATAGTGACTTGCACATTGGTATGTAGCCAGCATAGTGACTTGCACCTTGGTATGTAGCTAGCACATTGGTATGTAGCCAGCATAGCGACTTGCACATTGGTATGTAGCTAAAACATTGGTATGTAGCTAGCATAGCGATTTTTACCTTGGTATGTAGCCAGCATAGTGACTTGCACATTGGTATGTAGCCAGCATAGTGACTTGCACATTGGTATGTTGCTAGCATAGCGAATTGTACCTTTGTATGTAGCTAGCATAGTGACTTGTACCTTGGTATGTAGCTAGCATAGTGACTTGCACATTGGTATGTAGCTAGCACATTGGTATGTAGCTAGCATAGTGACTTGCACCTTGGTATGTAGCTAGCATAGCGACTTGTACATTGGTATGTAGCTAGCATAATGACTTGCACCTTGGTATGTAGCCAGCATATCGACTTGCACATTGGTATGTAGCTAGCACATTGGTATGTAGCTAGCATAGTGACTTGCACCTTGGTATGAATCCAGCATAGCGATTTGCACATTGGTATGTAGCTAGCATAGTGACTTGCCCATTGGTATGTAGCCCAGCATAGTGATTTTCACATTGGTATGTAGCCAGCATAGTGACTTGCACATTGGTATGTAGCCAGCATAGTGACTTGCACATTGGTATGTAGCCAGCATAGCGACTTGCACATTGGTATGTAGCTAGCACATTTGTATGTAGCTAGCATAGTGACTTGCACCTTGGTATGTAGCCAGCATAGCGACTTGTACCTTGGTATGTAGCCAGCATAGTGACTTGCACATTGGTATGTAGCTAGCATAGTGACTTGCACCTTGGTATGTAGCCAGCATAGCGACTTGCACATTGGTATGTAGCTAGCACATTGGTATGTAGCTAGCATAGTGACTTGCACATTGGTATGTAGCTAGCATAGCGACTTGCACATTGGTATGTAGCCAGCATAGTGACTTGCACCTTGGTATGTAGCCAGCATAGTGACTTGTACCTTGGTATGTAGCCAGCATAGTGACTTGCACATTGGTATGTAGCCAACATAGTGACTTGTACCTTGGTATGTAGCTAGCATAGTGACTTCCACATTGGTATGTAGCCAGCATAGTGACTTGCACATTGGTATGTAGCCAGCATAGTGACTTGCACATTGGTATGTAGCCAGCATAGCGACTTGCACATTGGTATGTAGCTAGCACATTGGTATGTAGCTAGCATAGTGACTTGCACCTTGGTATGTAGCCAGCATAGCGACTTGTACCTTGGTATGTAGCCAGCATAGTGACTTGCACATTGGTATGTAGCTAGCATAGTGACTTGCACCTTGGTATGTAGCCAGCATAGCGACTTGCACATTGGTATGTAGCTAGCACATTGGTATGTAGCTAGCATAGTGACTTGCACATTGGTATGTAGCTAGCATAGCGACTTGCACATTGGTATGTAGCCAGCATAGTGACTTGCACATTGGTATGTAGCTAGCATAGTGACTTGCACATTGGTATGTAGCTAGCACATTTGTATGTAGCTAGCATAGTGACTTGCACCTTGGTATGTAGCCAGCATAGTGACTTGCCCATTGGTATGTAGCTAGCATAGCGACTTGTACCATGGTATGTAGCTAGCATAGTGACTTGCACATTGGTATGTAGCCAGCATAGTGACTTGCACATTGGTATGTAGCTAGCATAGCGAAAAGTACCTTGGTATGTAGCTAGAATAGTGACTTGTACCTTGGTATGTAGCTAGCATAGTGACTTGCCCATTGGTATGTAGCCAGCATAGTGATTTGCACATTTGTATGTAGCCAGCATAGTGACTTGCACATTGGTATGTAGCCAGCATAGTGACTTGCACATTGGTATGTAGCCAGCATAGTGACTTGTACATTGGTATGTAGCCAGCATAGTGACTTGCACATTGGTATGTAGCCAGCATAGTGACTTGCACATTGGTATGTAGCCAGCATAGTGACTTGCACATTGGTATGTAGCTATCATAGTAACTTGCACCTTGGTATGTAGCCAGCATAGCGACTTGCACATTGGTATGTAGCTAGCACATTGGTATGTAGCTAGCATAGTGACTTGCACATTGGTATGTAGCTAGCATAGCGACGTGTACATTGGTATGTAGCTAGCATAGTGACTTGCACATTGGTATGTAGCCAGCATAGTGACTTGCACATTGGTATGTAGCTAGCATAGCGAATTGTACCTTGGTATGTAGCTAGCATAGTGACTTGTACCTTGGTATGTAGCTAGCATAGTGACTTGCCCATTGGTATGTAGCCAGCATAGTGATTTGCACATTGGTATGTAGCCAGCATAGTGACTTGCACATTGGTATGTAGCCAGCATAGTGACTTGCACATTGGTATGTAGCCAGCATAGTGACTTGCACATTGGTATGTAGCCAGCATAGCGACTTGCACATTGGTATGTAGCTAGCACATTGTATGTAGCTAGCATAGTGACTTGCACCTTGGTATGTAGCCAGCATAGAGACTTGTACCTTGGTATGTAGCCAGCATAGTGACTTGCACATTGGTATGTAGCTAGCATAGTGACTTGCACCTGGTATGTAGATAGGACTTGCCATGGTATGTAGCTAGCACATTGGTATGTAGCTAGCATAGTGACTTGCACATTGGTATGTAGCTAGCATAGCGACTTGCACATTGGTATGTAGCAGCATAGTGACTTGCACTGGTATGTAGCTAGCACATTGGTATGTAGCTAGCATAGTGACTTGCACCTTGGTATGTAGCAGCTAGTGACTTACTGTTGTACCAGCATAGTGACTTGCACATTGGTATGTAGCCAGCATAGTGACTTGCACATTGGTATGTAGCCAGCATAGTGACTTGCACATTGGTATGTAGCCAGCATAGTGACTTGCACATTGGTATGTAGCTAGCACATTGGTATGTAGCTAGCATAGTGACTTGCACATTGGTATGTAGCTAGCATGGTTGCATTGGTATGTAGCCAGCATAGTGACTTGCACCTTGGTATGTAGCCAGCATAGTGACTTGTACCTTGGTATGTAGCCAGCATAGTGACTTGCACATTGGTATGTAGCCAGCATAGTGACTTGTACCTTGGTATGTAGCTAGCATAGTGACTTGCACATTGGTATGTAGCCAGCATAGTGACTTGCACATTGGTATGTAGCCAGCATAGTGACTTGCACATTGGTATGTAGCCAGCATAGCGACTTGCACATTGGTATGTAGCTAGCACATTGGTATGTAGCTAGCATAGTGACTTGCACCTTGGTATGTAGCCAGCATAGCGACTTGTACCTTGGTATGTAGCCAGCATAGTGACTTGCACATTGGTATGTAGCTAGCATAGTGAC
>JABXNX010000596.1:0-15451 GCA_014843695.1 Archivesica marissinica | reverse complement strand
ATTTCTACATAGCAAACACCGGTTTCTAACTGTAGATTCCTACATAACAAACACCGAATTCTAACTGGAATTCCACAGAGCAAACACCGGTTTCTAACTGGATTTCTACATAGCAAACACCGTTTTCTAACTGTAGATTTCTACATAGCAAGCACTGGTTTCTAACTGTAGATTTCTACATAGCAAACACCAATTTCTAACTGTAGATTTCTACATAGCAAACACCAGTTTCTAACTGTGAATTTCCACATAGCAAACACCTGTTTCTAACTAGATGTCTACATAGCAACACCGGTTTCTTACTGTAGATTTCTACATAGCAAACACCCGTTTCTAACTGTAGATTTCTACATAGCAAACACTGGTTCTAATTGTGGATTTCTACATAGCAAACACCGGTTTCTAACTGTAGATTTCTACATAGCAAACACCGGTTTCTAACTGTAGATTTCTACATAGCAAACACCCGTTTCTAACTGGATTTCTACATAGCAAACACCGGTTTCTAACTGTAGATTTCTACATAGCAAACACCGGTTTCTAACTGGATTTCTACATAGCAAACACCGGTTTCTAACTGGATATCTACATAGCAAACACCGGTTCCTATCTATATATTTCTACATAGCAAACACCGGTTTCTAACTGTAGATTTCTACATAACAAACTCCGGTTTCTAACTGGAATTCCACAGAGCAAACACCGGTATCTAACTGGATTTCTACATAGCAAACACCAGATTCTAACTGTAGATTTCTACATAGCAAACACCGGTTTTTGGTTTTCGTTTCTAACTGATGATTTCTACATAGCTAACACCGGTTTCTAACTGTGGAATTCCACAGAGCAAACACCGGTTTCTAACTGGATTTCTACATAGCAAACACCGGTTTCTTACTGTAGATTTCTACATAGCAAACACCCGTTTCTAACTGTAGATTTCTACATAGCAAGCACTGGTTTCTAACTGTAGATTTCTACATAGCAAACACCAGTTTCTAACTGTAGATTTCTACATAGCAAACACCAGTTTCTAACTGTGAATTTCTACATAGCAAACACCTGTTTCTAACTAGATTTCTACATAGCAACACCGGTTTCTTACTGTAGATTTCTACATAGCAAACACCAGTTTCTACCTGATGATTTCTACATAGCAAACACCAGTGTCTAACTGTTGATTTCTACTTAGCAAAAACTGGTTTCTAACTGTAGATTTCTACATAGCAAACACCGGTTTCTAGCTAGATTTCTACATAGCAACACCGGTTTCTAATTGTAGATTTCTACATAGCAAACATCGGTTTCTAACTGTGGATTTCTACATAGCAAACACCGGTTTCTAACTGTAGATTTCAACATAGCAAACACCAGTTTCTAACTGTAGATTTCTACATAGCAAACACCGGTTTCTAAATGTGGATTTCTACATAGCAAACACCCGTTTCTAACTGGATTTCTACATAGCAAACAACGGTTTCTAACTAGATTTCTACATAGCAACACCCGTTTCTTACTGTAGATTTCTACATAGCAAACACCAGTTTCTAACTGTTGATTTCTACATAGCAAACACCGGTTTCTAACTTTTGATTTCTACATAGCAAACACCGGTTTCTAACTGTAGATTTCTACATAGCAAACACCGGTTTCTAACTAGATTTCTACATAGCAACACCGGTTTCTTACTGTAGATTTCTACATAGCAAACACCAGTTTCTAACTGTAGATTTCTACATAGCAAACACCAGTTTCTAACTGTAGATTTCTACATAGCAAACACGGTTTCTAACTGTAGATTTTCTACATAGCAAACATCGCTTTCTAACTAGATTTCTACATAGCAAACACCGGTTTCTAACTGTAGATTTCTACATAGCAAACACCAGTTTCGAACTGTAGATTTCTACATAGCAAACACCGGTTTCTAACTGTAGATTTCTACATAGCAAAGACCGGTTTCTAACTGTGGATTTCTACATAGCAAACACCGGTTTCTAACTGTTGATTTCTACATAGCAAACACCAGTTTCTAACTGTAGATTTCTACATAGCAAACACCGGTTTCTAACTGTAGATTTCTACATAGCAAACACCGGTTTCTAACTGTGGATTTCTACATAGCAAACAACGGTTTCTAACTAGATTTCTACATAGCAACACCGTTCTAGATTTCTACATAGCAAACACCGGTTTCTAACTGTAGATTTCTACATAGCAAACACCCGTTTCTAACTGGATTTCTACATAGCAAACACCGGTTTCTAACTGGATTTCTACATAGCAAACACCGTTTCTAACTGTAGATTTCTACATAGCAAACACCGGTTTCTAACTGAGATTTCTACATAGCAAACACCGTTTCTAACTGTAGATTTCTACATAGCAAACACCGGTTTCTAACTGTAGATTTCTACATAGCAAACACCGTTTCTAACTGAGATTTCTACATAGCAAACCCGGTTTCTAACTGTAGATTTCTACATAGCAAACACCGGTTTCTAACTGTAGATTTCTACATAGCAAACACCGGTTTCTAACTGATTTCTACATAGCAACACCGGTTTCTAACTGGATTTCTACATAGCAAACACCGGTTTCTAACTGGATTTCTACATAGCAAACACCGGTTTCTAACTGTAGATTTCTACATAGCAAACACCGGTTTCTAACTGGATTTCTACATAGCAAACACCGGTTTCTAACTGTAGATTTCTACATAGCAAACACCGGTTTCTAACTGGATTTCTACATAGCAAACACCGGTTTCTAACTGTATATTTCTACATAGCAAACACCGGTTTCTAACTGTAGATTCTACATACAAACACCGTTCTAACTGGATTCCACAGAGCAACACCGGTTTCTAACTGGATTTCTACATAGCAAACACCGGTTTCTAACTGTAGATTTCTACATAGCAACACTGGTTTCTAACTGGATTTCTACATAGCAAACACCGGTTTCTAACTGTAGATTTCTACATAGCAAACACCAGTTTCTAACTGTGAATTTCTACATAGCAAACACCTGTTTCTAACTAGATGTCTACATAGCAACACCGGTTTCTTACTGTAGATTTCTACATAGCAAACACCCGTTTCTAACTGTAGATTTCTACATAGCAAACACTGGTTCTAATTGTGGATTTCTACATAGCAAACACCGGTTTCTAACTGTAGATTTCTACATAGCAAACACCAGTTTCTAACTGTAGATTTCTACATAGCAAACACCGGTTTCTAACTGTAGATTTCTACATAGCAAACACCGGTTTCTAACTGTAGATTTCTACATAGCAAACACCGGTTTCTAACTGTGGATTTCTACATAGCAAACACCGGTTTCTAACTGTGGATTTCTACATAGCAAACAACGGTTTCTAACTAGATTTCTACATAGCAACACCGGTTTCTTACTGTAGATTTCTACATAGCAAACACCCGTTTCTAACTGTAGATTTCTACATAGCAAACACCGGTTCTAATTGTGGATTTCTACATAGCAAACACCGGTTTCTAACTGTAGATTTCTACATAGCAAACACCAGTTTCTAACTGTAGATTTCTACATAGCAAACACCGGTTTCTAACTGTAGATTTCTACATAGCAAACACCGGTTTCTAACTGTAGATTTCTACATAGCAAACACCGGTTTCTAACTGTGGATTTCTACATAGCAAACACCAGTTTCTAACTGTAGATTTCTACATAGCAAACACCGGTTTCTAACTGTAGATTTCTACATAGCAAACACCGGTTTCTAACTGTGGATTTCTACATAGCAAACACCGGTTTCTAACTGTGATTTCTACATAGCAACACCGGTTTCTAACTGTGATTTCTACATAGCAAACACCGTTTCTAACTGTAGATTTCTACATAGCAAACACCGGTTTCTAACTGTAGATTTCTACATAGCAAACACCGTTTCTAACTGTGATTTCTACATAGCAAACACCGGTTTCTAACTGTAGATTTCTACATAGCAAACACCGGTTTCTAACTGTGGATTTCTACATAGCAAACACCGGTTTCTAACTAGATTTCTACATAGCAACACCGGTTTCTTACTGTAGATTTCTACATAGCAAACACCAGTTTCTAACTGTAGATTTCTACATAGCAAACACCGGTTTCTAACTGTAGATTTCTACATAGCAAACACCGGTTTCTAACTGTAGATTTCTACATAGCAAACACCGGTTTCTAACTGTGGATTTCTACATAGCAAACACCGGTTTCTAACTGTAGATTTCTACATAGCAAACACCAGTTTCTAACTGTAGATTTCTACATAGCAAACACCGGTTTCTAACTGTAGATTTCTACATAGCAAACACCGGTTTCTAACTGTGGATTTCTACATAGCAAACACCGTTTCTACTGGATTTCTACATAGCAACACCGGTTTCTTACTGTAGATTTCTACATAGCAAACACCCGTTTCTAACTGTAGATTTCTACATAGCAAACACTGGTTTCTAACTGTAGATTTCTACATAGCAAACACCAGTTTCTAACTGTAGATTTCTACATAGCAAACACCGGTTTCTAACTGTGGATTTCTACATAGCAAACACCGGTTTCTAACTAGATTTCTACATAGCAACACCGGTTTCTTACTGTAGATTTCTACATAGCAAACACCAGTTTCTACCTGATGATTTCTACATAGCAAACACCAGTGTCTAACTGTTGATTTCTACTTAGCAAAAACTGGTTTCTAACTGTAGATTTCTACATAGCAAACACCGGTTTCTAGCTAGATTTCTACATAGCAACACCGGTTTCTAATTGTAGATTTCTACATAGCAAACATCAGTTTCTAACTGTGGATTTCTACATAGCAAACACCGGTTTCTAACTGTAGATTTCAACATAGCAAACACCAGTTTCTAACTGTAGATTTCTACATAGCAAACACCGGTTTCTAAATGTGGATTTCTACATAGCAAACACCCGTTTCTAACTGGATTTCTACATAGCAAACAACGGTTTCTAACTAGATTTCTACATAGCAAACCCGTTTCTTACTGTAGATTTCTACATAGCAAACACCAGTTTCTAACTGTTGATTTCTACATAGCAAACACCGGTTTCTAACTTTTGATTTCTACATAGCAAACACCGGTTTCTAACTGTAGATTTCTACATAGCAAACACCGGTTTCTAACTAGATTTCTACATAGCAAACACCGGTTTCTAACTAGATTTCTACATAGCAACACCGGTTTCTTACTGTAGATTTCTACATAGCAAACACCAGTTTCTAACTGTAGATTTCTACATAGCAAACACCAGTTTCTAACTGTAGATTATTTCTACATAGCAAACAACGGTTTCTAACTGTAGATTTCTACATAGCAAACATCGCTTTCTAACTAGATTTCTACATAGCAAACACCGGTTTCTAACTGTAGATTTCTACATAGCAAACACCAGTTTCGAACTGTAGATTTCTACATAGCAAACACCGGTTTCTAACTGTAGATTTCTACATAGCAAAGACCGGTTTCTAACTGTGGATTTCTACATAGCAAACACCGGTTTCTAACTGTTGATTTCTACATAGCAAACACCAGTTTCTAACTGTAGATTTCTACATAGCAAACACCGGTTTCTAACTGTAGATTTCTACATAGCAATCACCGGTTTCTTACTGTGGATTTCTACATAGCAAACAACGGTTTCTAACTAGATTTCTACATAGCAACACCGGTTTCTTACTGTAGATTTCTACATAGCAAACACCAGTTTCTACCTGATGATTTCTACATAGCAAATACCCGTTTCTAACAGTTGATTTCTACATAGCTAACACCGGTTTCTAACTGTGGAATTCCACAGAGCAAACACCCGTTTCTAACTGGATTTCTACACAGCAAACACCCGTTTCTAACTGGATTTTTACATAGCATACACCCGTTTCTAACTGTAGATTTCTACATAGCTAACACCGGTTTCTCACTGTTGATTTCTACATAGCAAACACCAGTTTCTAACTGTATATTTCTACATAGCAAACACCGGTTTCTAACTGTAGATTTCTACATAGCATACACCGGTTTCTAACTGTAGATTTCTACATAGCAAACACCGGTTTCTTACTGTAGATTTCTACATAGCAAACACCCGTTTCTAATTGTAGATTTCTACATAGCAAACACCGGTTTCTAACTGGATTTCTACATAGCAAACACCGGTTTCTAACTGTAGATTTCTACATAGCAAACACCAGTTTCTAACTGGATTTCTACATAGCAAACACCGGTTTCTAACTGTAGATTTCTACATAGCAAATACCGGTTTCTAACTGGATTTCTACATAGCAAACACCGGTTTCTAACTGGATTTCTACATAGCAAACACCGGTTTCTAACTGTAGATTTCTACATAGCAAACACCGGTTTCAAACTGGATTTCTACATAGCAAACACCGGTTTCTAACTGTAGATTTCTACATAGCAAACACCGGTTTCTAACTGGATTTCTACATAGCAAACACCGGTTTCTAACTGTATATTTCTACATAGCAAACACCGGTTTCTTAACTAGATTCCTACATAACAAACACCGGTTTCTAACTGGAATTCCACAGAGCAAACACCGGTTTCTAACTGGATTTCTACATAGCAAACAACAGTTTCTAACTGTAGATTTCTACGTAGCAAACACCGGTTTCTAACTGGATTTCTACATAGCAACACCGGTTTCTTACTGTAGATTTCTACATAGCAAACACCCGTTTCTAACTGTAGATTTCTACATAGCAAGCACTGGTTTCTAACTGTAGATTTCTACATAGCAAACACCAGTTTCTAACTGTAGATTTCTACATAGCAAACACCAGTTTCTAACTGTGAATTTCTACATAGCAAACACCTGTTTCTAACTAGATGTCTACATAGCAACACCGGTTTCTTACTGTAGATTTCTACATAGCAAACACCCGTTTCTAACTGTAGATTTCTACATAGCAAACACTGGTTCTAATTGTGGATTTCTACATAGCAAACACCGGTTTCTAACTGTAGATTTCTACATAGCAAACACCAGTTTCTAACTGTAGATTTCTACATAACAAACACCGGTTTCTAACTGTAGATTTCTACATAGCAAACACCGGTTTCTAACTGTGGATTTCTACATAGCAAACACCGGTTTTTAACTGTGGATTTCTACATAGCAAACAACGGTTTCTAACTAGATTTCTACATAGCAACACCGGTTTCTTACTGTAGATTTCTACATAGCAAACACCCGTTTCTAACTGTAGATTTCTACATAGCAAACACTGGTTCTAATTGTGGATTTCTACATAGCAAACACCGGTTTCTAACTGTAGTTTTCTACATAGCAAACACCAGTTTCTAACTGTAGATTTCTACATAGCAAACACCGGTTTCTAAGTGTAGATTTCTACATAGCAAACACCGGTTTCTAACTGTGGATTTCTACATAGCAAACACCGGTTTCTAACTGTGGATTTCTACATAGCAAACACCAGTTTCTAACTGTAGATTTCTACATAGCAAACACCGGTTTCTAACTGTAGATTTCTACATAGCAAACACCGGTTTCTAACTGTGGATTTCTACATAGCAAACACCGGTTTCTAACTGTGGATTTCTACATAGCAAACAACGGTTTCTAACTAGATTTCTACATAGCAACACCGGTTTCTTACTGTAGATTTCTACATAGCAAACACCAGTTTCTACCTGATGATTTCTACATAGCAAACACCAGTGTCTAACTGTTGATTTCTACTTAGCAAAAACTGGTTTCTAACTGTAGATTTCTACATAGCAAACACCGGTTTCTAGCTAGATTTCTACATAGCAACACCGGTTTCTTACTGTAGATTTCTACATAGCAAACACCAGTTTCTAATTGTAGATTTCTACATAGCAAACATCGGTTTCTAACTGTGGAATTCCACAGAGCAAACACCCGTTTCTAACTGGATTTCTACACAGCAAACACCCGTTTCTAACTGGATTTTTACATAGCATACACCCGTTTCTAACTGTTGATTTCTACTTAGCAAAAACTGGTTTCTAACTGTAGATTTCTACATAGCAAACACCGGTTTCTACTGATTTTAATTGTAGATTTCTACATAGCAAACATCGGTTTCTAACTGTGGATTTCTACATAGCAAACACCGGTTTCTAACTGTAGATTTCAACATAGCAAACACCAGTTTCTAACTGTAGATTTCTACATAGCAAACACCGGTTTCTAAATGTGGATTTCTACAGAGCAAACACCGGTTTCTAACTGTATATTTCTACATAGCAAACACCAGTTTCTAACTGGATTTCTACATAGCAAACACCGGTTTCTAACTGTCGATTTCTACATAGCAAACACCGGTTTCTAACTGGATTTCTAC
The DNA here is from genome assembly GCA_014843695.1 of Archivesica marissinica. Classification (NCBI taxonomy): domain Eukaryota; kingdom Metazoa; phylum Mollusca; class Bivalvia; order Venerida; family Vesicomyidae; genus Archivesica; species Archivesica marissinica. The sequence continues at coordinate 7,050 of JABXNX010000596.1, read as the reverse complement.
ATAGCAAACACCGGTTTCTAACTAGATTTCTACATAGCAAACACCGGTTTCTAACTGTAGATTTCTACATAGCAAACACCGGTTTCAAACTGGATTTCTACATAGCAAACACCGGTTTCTAACTGTAGATTTCTACATAGCAAACACCGGTTTCTAACTGGATTTCTACATAGCAAACACCGGTTTCTAACTGTATATTTCTACATAGCAAACACCGGTTTCTAACTGTAGATTCCTACATAACAAACACCGGTTTCTAACTGGAATTCCACATAGCAAACACCAGTTTCTAACTGTAGATTTCTACATAGCAAACACCGGTTTCTAACTGGATTTCTACATAGCAACACCGGTTTCTTACTGTAGATTTCTACATAGCAAACACCCGTTTCTAACTGTAGATTTCTACATAGCAAGCACTGGTTTCTAACTGTAGATTTCTACATAGCAAACACCAGTTTCTAACTGTAGATTTCTACATAGCAAACACCAGTTTCTAACTGTGAATTTCTACATAGCAAACACCTGTTTCTAACTAGATTTCTACATAGCAACACCGGTTTCTTACTGTAGATTTCTACATAGCAAACACCAGTTTCTAACTGTTGATTTCTACATAGCAAACACCGGTTTCTAACTGTGGATTTCTACATAGCAAACACCGGTTTCTAACTGTGGATTTCTACATAGCAAACAACGGTTTCTAACTAGATTTCTACATAGCAACACCGGTTTCTTACTGTAGATTTCTACATAGCAAACACCCGTTTCTAACTGTAGATTTCTACATAGCAAACACTGGTTCTAATTGTGGATTTCTACATAGCAAACACCGGTTTCTAACTGTAGATTTCTACATAGCAAACACCAGTTTCTAACTGTAGATTTCTACATAGCAAACACCGGTTTCTAAGTGTAGATTTCTACATAGCAAACACCGGTTTCTAACTGTGGATTTCTACATAGCAAACACCGGTTTCTAACTGTGGATTTCTACATAGCAAACACCAGTTTCTAACTGTAGATTTCTACATAGCAAACACCGGTTTCTAACTGTAGATTTCTACATAGCAAACACCGGTTTCTAACTGTGGATTTCTACATAGCAAACACCGGTTTCTAACTGTGGATTTCTACATAGCAAACAACGGTTTCTAACTAGATTTCTACATAGCAACACCGGTTTCTTACTGTAGATTTCTACATAGCAAACACCAGTTTCTACCTGATGATTTCTACATAGCAAACACCAGTGTCTAACTGTTGATTTCTACTTAGCAAAAACTGGTTTCTAACTGTAGATTTCTACATAGCAAACACCGGTTTCTAGCTAGATTTCTACATAGCAACACCGGTTTCTTACTGTAGATTTCTACATAGCAAACACCAGTTTCTAATTGTAGATTTCTACATAGCAAACATCGGTTTCTAACTGTGGAATTCCACAGAGCAAACACCCGTTTCTAACTGGATTTCTACACAGCAAACACCCGTTTCTAACTGGATTTTTACATAGCATACACCCGTTTCTAACTGTTGATTTCTACTTAGCAAAAACTGGTTTCTAACTGTAGATTTCTACATAGCAAACACCGGTTTCTAGCTAGATTTCTACATAGCAACACCGGTTTCTAATTGTAGATTTCTACATAGCAAACATCGGTTTCTAACTGTGGATTTCTACATAGCAAACACCGGTTTCTAACTGTAGATTTCTACATAGCAAACACCAGTTTCTAACTGTAGATTTCTACATAGCAAACACCGGTTTCTAAATGTGGATTTCTACATAGCAAACACCGGTTTCTAACTGTAGATTTCTACATAGCAAACACCGGTTTCTAACTGGATTTCTACATAGCAAACACCGGTTTCTAACTGTCGATTTCTACATAGCAAACACCGGTTTCTAACTGGATTTCTACATAGCAAACACCGGTTTCTAACTGGATTTCTACATAGCAAACACCGGTTTCTAACTGTAGATTTCTACATAGCAAACACCGGTTTCAAACTGGATTTCTACATAGCAAACACCGGTTTCTAACTGTAGATTTCTACATAGCAAACACCGGTTTCTAACTGGATTTCTACATAGCAAACACCGGTTTCTAACTGTATATTTCTACATAGCAAACACCGGTTTCTAACTGTAGATTCCTACATAACAAACACCGGTTTCTAACTGGAATTCCACATAGCAAACACCAGTTTCTAACTGTAGATTTCTACATAGCAAACACCGGTTTCTAACTGGATTTCTACATAGCAACACCGGTTTCTTACTGTAGATTTCTACATAGCAAACACCCGTTTCTAACTGTAGATTTCTACATAGCAAGCACTGGTTTCTAACTGTAGATTTCTACATAGCAAACACCAGTTTCTAACTGTAGATTTCTACATAGCAAACACCAGTTTCTAACTGTGAATTTCTACATAGCAAACACCTGTTTCTAACTAGATTTCTACATAGCAACACCGGTTTCTTACTGTAGATTTCTACATAGCAAACACCAGTTTCTACCTGATGATTTCTACATAGCAAACACCAGTGTCTAACTGTTGATTTCTACTTAGCAAAAACTGGTTTCTAACTGTAGATTTCTACATAGCAAACACCGGTTTCTAGCTAGATTTCTACATAGCAACACCGGTTTCTTACTGTAGATTTCTACATAGCAAACATCGGTTTCTAACTGTGGATTTCTACATAGCAAACACCGGTTTCTAACTGTAGATTTCAACATAGCAAACACCAGTTTCTAACTGTAGATTTCTACATAGCAAACACCGGTTTCTAAATGTGGATTTCTACATAGCAAACACCCGTTTCTAACTGGATTTCTACATAGCAAACAACGGTTTCTAACTAGATTTCTACATAGCAACACCCGTTTCTTACTGTAGATTTCTACATAGCAAACACCAGTTTCTAACTGTTGATTTCTACATAGCAAACACCGGTTTCTAACTTTTGATTTCTACATAGCAAACACCGGTTTCTAACTGTAGATTTCTACATAGCAAACACCGGTTTCTAACTGTAGATTTCTACATAGCAAACACCGGTTTCTAACTAGATTTCTACATAGCAACACCGGTTTCTTACTGTAGATTTCTACATAGCAAACACCAGTTTCTAACTGTAGATTTCTACATAGCAAACACCAGTTTCTAACTGTAGATTATTTCTACATAGCAAACAACGGTTTCTAACTGTAGATTTCTACATAGCAAACATCGCTTTCTAACTAGATTTCTACATAGCAAACACCGGTTTCTAACTGTAGATTTCTACATAGCAAACACCAGTTTCGAACTGTAGATTTCTACATAGCAAACACCGGTTTCTAACTGTAGATTTCTACATAGCAAAGACCGGTTTCTAACTGTGGATTTCTACATAGCAAACACCGGTTTCTAACTGTTGATTTCTACATAGCAAACACCAGTTTCTAACTGTAGATTTCTACATAGCAAACACCGGTTTCTAACTGTAGATTTCTACATAGCAAACACCGGTTTCTAACTGGATTTCTACATAGCAAACAACGGTTTCTAACTAGATTTCTACATAGCAACACCGGTTTCTAACTGGATTTCTACATAGCAAACACCAGTTTCTAACTGGATTTCTACATAGCAAACACCCGTTTCTAACAGTTGATTTCTACATAGCTAACACCGGTTTCTAACTGTGGAATTCCACAGAGCAAACACCGGTTTCTAACTGGATTTCTACACAGCAAACACCCGTTTCTAACTGGATTTCTACATAGCAAACACCGGTTTCTAACTGTAGATTTCTACATAGCTAACACCGGTTTCTAACTGGATTTCTACATAGCAAACACCAGTTTCTAACTGTATATTTCTACATAGCAAACACCGGTTTCTAACTGTAGATTTCTACATAGCATACACCGGTTTCTAACTGTAGATTTCTACATAGCAAACACCGGTTTCTTACTGTAGATTTCTACATAGCAAACACCCGTTTCTAATTGTAGATTTCTACATAGCAAACACCGGTTTCTAACTGGATTTCTACATAGCAAACACCGGTTTCTAACTGTAGATTTCTACATAGCAAACACCAGTTTCTAACTGGATTTCTACATAGCAAACACCGGTTTCTAACTGTAGATTTCTACATAGCAAACACCGGTTTCTAACTGGATTTCTACATAGCAAACACCGGTTTCTAACTGGATTTCTACATAGCAAACACCGGTTTCTAACTGTAGATTTCTACATAGCAAACACCGGTTTCAAACTGGATTTCTACATAGCAAACACCGGTTTCTAACTGTAGATTTCTACATAGCAAACACCGGTTTCTAACTGGATTTCTACATAGCAAACACCGGTTTCTAACTGTATATTTCTACATAGCAAACACCGGTTTCTAACTAGATTCCTACATAACAAACACCGGTTTCTAACTGGAATTCCACAGAGCAAACACCGGTTTCTAACTGGATTTCTACATAGCAAACACCAGTTTCTAACTGTAGATTTCTACATAGCAAACACCGGTTTCTAACTGGATTTCTACATAGCAACACCGGTTTCTTACTGTAGATTTCTACATAGCAAACACCCGTTTCTAACTGTAGATTTCTACATAGCAAGCACTGGTTTCTAACTGTAGATTTCTACATAGCAAACACCAGTTTCTAACTGTAGATTTCTACATAGCAAACACCAGTTTCTAACTGTGAATTTCTACATAGCAAACACCTGTTTCTAACTAGATGTCTACATAGCAACACCGGTTTCTTACTGTAGATTTCTACATAGCAAACACCCGTTTCTAACTGTAGATTTCTACATAGCAAACACTGGTTCTAATTGTGGATTTCTACATAGCAAACACCGGTTTCTAACTGTAGATTTCTACATAGCAAACACCAGTTTCTAACTGTAGATTTCTACATAACAAACACCGGTTTCTAACTGTAGATTTCTACATAGCAAACACCGGTTTCTAACTGTGGATTTCTACATAGCAAACACCGGTTTCTAACTGTGGATTTCTACATAGCAAACAACGGTTTCTAACTAGATTTCTACATAGCAACACCGGTTTCTTACTGTAGATTTCTACATAGCAAACACCCGTTTCTAACTGTAGATTTCTACATAGCAAACACTGGTTCTAATTGTGGATTTCTACATAGCAAACACCGGTTTCTAACTGTAGTTTTCTACATAGCAAACACCAGTTTCTAACTGTAGATTTCTACATAGCAAACACCGGTTTCTAACTGTAGATTTCTACATAGCAAACACCGGTTTCTAACTGTGGATTTCTACATAGCAAACACCGGTTTCTAACTGTGGATTTCTACATAGCAAACACCAGTTTCTAACTGTAGATTTCTACATAGCAAACACCGGTTTCTAACTGTAGATTTCTACATAGCAAACACCGGTTTCTAACTGTGGATTTCTACATAGCAAACACCGGTTTCTAACTGTGGATTTCTACATAGCAAACAACGGTTTCTAACTAGATTTCTACATAGCAACACCGGTTTCTTACTGTAGATTTCTACATAGCAAACACCAGTTTCTACCTGATGATTTCTACATAGCAAACACCAGTGTCTAACTGTTGATTTCTACTTAGCAAAAACTGGTTTCTAACTGTAGATTTCTACATAGCAAACACCGGTTTCTAGCTAGATTTCTACATAGCAACACCGGTTTCTTACTGTAGATTTCTACATAGCAAACACCAGTTTCTAATTGTAGATTTCTACATAGCAAACATCGGTTTCTAACTGTGGAATTCCACAGAGCAAACACCCGTTTCTAACTGGATTTCTACACAGCAAACACCCGTTTCTAACTGGATTTTTACATAGCATACACCCGTTTCTAACTGTTGATTTCTACTTAGCAAAAACTGGTTTCTAACTGTAGATTTCTACATAGCAAACACCGGTTTCTAATTGTAGATTTCTACATAGCAAACACGTTTCTAACTGTGGATTTCTACATAGCAAACACCGGTTCTAACTGTAGTTTACATAGCAAACACCGTTTCTAACTGTAGATTTCTACATAGCAAACACCGGTTTCTAAATGTGGATTTCTACAGAGCAAACACCGGTTTCTAACTGTATATTTCTACATAGCAAACACCAGTTTCTAACTGGATTTCTACATAGCAAACACCGGTTTCTAACTGTCGATTTCTACATAGCAAACACCGGTTTCTAACTGGATTTCTACATAGCAAACACCGGTTTCTAACTAGATTTCTACATAGCAAACACCGGTTTCTAACTGTAGATTTCTACATAGCAAACACCGGTTTCAAACTGGATTTCTACATAGCAAACACCGGTTTCTAACTGTAGATTTCTACATAGCAAACACCGGTTTCTAACTGGATTTCTACATAGCAAACACCGGTTTCTAACTGTATATTTCTACATAGCAAACACCGGTTTCTAACTGTAGATTCCTACATAACAAACACCGGTTTCTAACTGGAATTCCACATAGCAAACACCAGTTTCTAACTGTAGATTTCTACATAGCAAACACCGGTTTCTAACTGGATTTCTACATAGCAACACCGGTTTCTTACTGTAGATTTCTACATAGCAAACACCCGTTTCTAACTGTAGATTTCTACATAGCAAGCACTGGTTTCTAACTGTAGATTTCTACATAGCAAACACCAGTTTCTAACTGTAGATTTCTACATAGCAAACACCAGTTTCTAACTGTGAATTTCTACATAGCAAACACCTGTTTCTAACTAGATTTCTACATAGCAACACCGGTTTCTTACTGTAGATTTCTACATAGCAAACACCAGTTTCTACCTGATGATTTCTACATAGCAAACACCAGTGTCTAACTGTTGATTTCTACTTAGCAAAAACTGGTTTCTAACTGTAGATCTACATAGCAAACACCGGTTTCTAGCTAGATTTCTACATAGCAACACCGGTTTCTAATTGTAGATTTCTACATAGCAAACATCAGTTTCTAACTGTGGATTTCTACATAGCAAACACCGGTTTC
>JABXNX010000595.1:0-15456 GCA_014843695.1 Archivesica marissinica | reverse complement strand
GCACATTGTTTCTCCGTAGCATATCATGCAGCACATTGTTTCCCCGTAACATGTCATGCAGCATATTGTTTCCCCGTAACATGTCATGCAGCACATTGTGTCTACGTAGCATGTCATGCAGCACATTGTTTCCCCGTAACATGTCATGCAGCACATTGTTTCCCCGTAACATGTCATGCAGCACATTGTTTCTCCGTAATATGTCATGCAGCACATTGTTTCTCCGTAGCATGTCATGCAGCACATTGTTTCTCCGTAACATGTCATACAGCACATCGTTTTTCCGTAACATGTCTTACAGCACATTGTTTCTCCGTAGCATGTCATGCAGCACATTGTATCCCCGTAACATGTCATGCAGCACATTGTTTATCCGTAGCATGTCATGCAGCACATTGTTTCCCCGTAACATGTCATGCAGCACATTGGTTCCCCGTAACATGTCATGCAGCACATTGTTTCTCCGTAACATGTCATGCAGCACATTGTTTCTTCGTAGCATGTCATGCATCACATTGATTTTCCGTAGCATGTCATACAGCACATTGTTTCTCCGTAGCATGTCATGCAGCACATTGTTTCCCCGTAACATGTCATGCAGCACATTGTTTATCCGTAGCATGTCATGCAGCACATTGTTTCTCCGTAACATGTCATACAGCAAATTCTTTCTCCGTAACATGTCATGCAGCACATTGTTTCCCCGTAACATGTCATGCAGCACATTGTTTCCCCGTAACAAGTCATGAAGTACATTGTTTCTCCGTAACATGTCATGCAGCACATTGTTTCCTAGTAACATGTCATGCAGCACATTGTTTCTCCGTAACATGTCATGCAGCATATTTTTTCTCCGTAACATATCATATAGCAAGCAGCACATTGTTTCCTCGTAACATGTCATGTAGCACATTGTTTCTCCGTAGCATGTCATGCAGAACATTGTTTCTCCGTAACATGGCATACAGCACATTGTTTCTCCGTAGCATGTCATGCAGCACATTGTTTCTCCGTAACATGTCATGCACACATTGGTTCTCCGTAGCATGTCCTGCAGCACATTGTTTCCTCGTAATATGTCATCCAGCACATTGTTTCTCCGTAGCATGTCATGCAGCACATTGTTTCTCCGTAACATGTCATATAGCACGCAGCACATTGTTTCCTTGTAACCTGTCATGTAGCACATTGTTTCCTCGTAACATGTCATGTAGCACATTGTTTCCCCGTAATATTTCATGCAGCATATTGTTTCTCCGTAACATGTCATGCAGCACATTGTTTCTCTGTAACATGTCATGTAGCACATTGTTTCTCCGTAATATGTCATGCAGCACATTGTTTCTCCGTAACATGTCATGAAGCACATTATTTCCCCTAAACATGTCATGCAGCACATTGTTTCTCCGTAACATGTCATGTAGCACATTGTTTCCTCGTAACATGTCATGCAGCACATTGTTTCTCCGTAACATGTCATGCAGCACATTGTTTCTCCGTAACATGTCATACAGCACATTGTTTCTCCGTAATATGTCATGTAGCACATTGTTTCTCCGTAACATGTCATGTAGCACATTGTTTCTCCGTAACATGTCATGCAGCACATTGTTTCTCCGTAACATGTCATGCAGCACATTGTTTCCCTGTAGCATGTCATGCAACACATTGTTTCCTCGTAATATATCATGCAGCACATTGTTTCTCCGCAACATGTCATGTAGCACATTGTTCCTCCGTAACATGTTATGCAGCACATTGTTTCTCCCTAACATGTCATGCAGCACATTGTTTCCCCGTAACATGTCATGCAGCACATTGTTTCTCTGTAACATGTCATGCAGCACATTGTTTCCCCTTAACATGTCATGCAGCACATTGTTTCTCCGTAACATGTCATGCAGCACATTGTTTATCCGTAACATGTCATGCAGCACATTGTTTCCCCGTAACATGTCATGCAGCACATTGTTTCCACGTAACATGTCATGCAGCACATTGTTTATCCGTAACATGTCATGCAGCACATTGTTTCCCCGTAACATGTCATGCAGCACATTGTTTCTCCGTAACATGTCATGCAGCACATTGTTTCTCCGTAACATGTCATGCATCACATTGATTCTCCGTAACCTGTCATGCAGCACATTGTTTCTCCGTAGCATGTCATGCAGCACATTGTTTCTCCGTAACATGTCATGCACACATTGGTTCTCCGTAGCATGTCATGCAGCACATTGTTTCCTCGTAATATGTCATCCAGCACATTGTTTCTCCGTAGCATGTCATGCAGCACATTGTTTCTCCGTAACATGTCATATAGCACGCAGCACATTGTTTCCTTGTAACCTGTCATGTAGCACATTGTTTCCTCGTAACATGTCATGTAGCACATTGTTTCCCCGTAATATTTCATGCAGCATATTGTTTCTCCGTAACATGTCATGCAGCACATTGTTTCTCCGTAACATGTCATGTAGCACATTGTTTCTCCGTAACATGTCATGCAGCACATTGTTTCTCCGTAACATGTCATGTAGCACATTGTTTCCCCTAAACATGTCATGCAGCACATTGTTTCTCCGTAACATGTCATGTAGCACATTGTTTCCTCGTAACATGTCATGCAGCACATTGTTTCTCCGTAACATGTCATGCAGCACATTGTTTCTCCGTAACATGTCATACAGCACATTGTTTCTCCGTAATATGTCATGTAGCACATTGTTTCTCCGTAACATGTCATGTAGCACATTGTTTCTCCGTAACATGTCATGCAGCACATTGTTTCTCCGTAACATGTCATGCAGCACATTGTTTCCCCGTAGCATGTCATGCAACACATTGTTTCCTCGTAATATGTCATGCAGCACATTGTTTCTCCGCAACATGTCATGTAGCACATTGTTCCTCCGTAACATGTTATGCAGCACATTGTTTCTCCCTAACATGTCATGCAGCACATTGTTTCCCCGTAACATGTCATGCAGCACATTGTTTCTCTGTAACATGTCATGCCTCACATTGTTTCCCCGTAACATGTCATGCAGCACATTGTTTCTCCGTAACATGTCATGCAGCACATTGTTTATCCGTAACATGTCATGCAGCACATTGTTTCCCCGTAACATGTCATGCAGCACATTGTTTCCCCGTAACATGTCATGCAGCACATTGTTTATCCGTAACATGTCATGCAGCACATTGTTTCCCCGTAACATGTCATGCAGCACATTGTTTCTCCGTAACATGTCATGCAGCACATTGTTTCTCCGTAACATGTCATGCATCACATTGATTCTCCGTAACCTGTCATGCAGCACATTGTTTCTCCGTAGCATGTCATGCAGCATATTGTTTCTCCGTAACATGTCATATAGCACGCAGCACATTGTTTGCTCGTAACATGTCATGTAGCACATTGTTTGCTCGTAACATGTCATGTAGCACATTGTTTCTCCGTAACATGTCATGTAGCACATTGTTTCTCCGTAACATGTCATGCAGCACATTGTTTCTCCGTAACATGTCATACAGCACATTGTTTCCCCGTAGCATGTCATGCAACACATTGTTCCTCCGTAACATGTCATGCAGCACATTGTTTCTCCGTAACATGTCATGCAGCACATTGTTTCTCCGTAACATGTCATGCAGCACATTGTTTCTCCGTAACATGTCATGCAGCACATTGTTTCCCCGTAACATGTCATGCAGCACATTGTTTCTCCGTAACATGTCATGCAGCACATTGTTTCTCCGTAACATGTCATGCAGCACATTGTTTTTCCGTAACATGTCATACAGCACATTGTTTCTCCGTAGCATGTCATGCAGCACATTGTTTCCCCGTAACATGTCATGCAGCACATTGTTTATCCGTAGCATGTCATGCAGCACATTGTTTCCCCGTAACATGTCATGCAGCACATTGTTTCCCCGTAACATGTCATGCAGCACATTGTTTCTCCGTAACATGTCATGCAGCACATTGTTTCTTCGTAGCATGTCATGCATCACATTGTTTCTCCGTAACCTGTCATACAGCATATTATTTCTCCGTAACATGTCATGCAGCACATTGTTTCTCCGTAGCATGTCATGCAGCACATTGTTTCTCCGTAACATGTCATGCAGCACATTGTTTCCTCGTAGCATGTCATGCATCACATTGTTTCTCCGCAACATGTCATACAGCATATTGTTTCTCCGTAACATGTCATACAGCACATTGTTTTTCCGTAGCATGTCATACAGCACATTGTTTCTCCGTAGCATGTCATGCAGCACATTGTTTCCCCGTAACATGTCATGCAGCACATTGTTTATCCGTAGCATGTCATGCAGCACATTGTTTCTCCGTAACATGTCATACAGCATATTGTTTCCCCGTAACATGTCATGCAGCACATTGTTTCCCCGTAACAAGTCATGCAGTACATTGTTTCTCCGTAACATGTCATGCAGCACATTGTTTCCTCGTAACATGTCATGCAGCACATTGTTTCTCCGTAACATGTCATGCAGCATATTGTTTCTCCGTAATATATCATATAGCACGCAGCACATTGTTTCCTCGTAACATGTCATGTAGCACATTGTTTTCTCGTAACATGTCATGTACCACATTGTTTCCTCGTAACATGTCATACAGCACATTGTTTCTCCGTAACATGTCATGTAGCACATTGTTTCTCCGTAACATGTCATGCAGCATATTGTTTCTCCGTAACATGTCATTCAGCACATTGTTTCTCCGTAGCATATCATGAAGCACATTGTTTCTCCGTAACATGTCATGCAGCACATTGTTTCCCCGTAACATGTCATGCAGCATATTGTTTCCCCGTAACATGTCATGCAGCACATTGTGTCTACGTAGCATGTCATGCAGCACATTGTTTCCCCGTAACATGTCATGCAGCACATTGTTTCCCCGTAACATGTCATGCAGCACATTGTTTCTCCGTAACATGTCATGCAGCACATTGTTTCTCCGTAGCATGTCATGCAGCACATTGTTTCTCCGTAACATGTCATACAGCACATTGTTTTTCCGTAACATGTCTTACAGCACATTGTTTCTCCGTAACATGTCATGCAGCACATTGTTTCTTCGTAGCATGTCATGCATCACATTGATTTTCCGTAGCATGTCATACAGCACATTGTTTCTCCGTAGCATGTCATGCAGCACATTGTTTCCCCGTAACATGTCATGCAGCACATTGTTTATCCGTAGCATGTCATGCAGCACATTGTTTCTCCGTAACATGTCATACAGCAAATTCTTTCTCCGTAACATGTCATGCAGCACATTGTTTCCCCGTAACATGTCATGCAGCACATTGTTTCCCCGTAACAAGTTATGAAGTACATTGTTTCTCCGTAACATGTCATGCAGCACATTGTTTCCTCGTAACATGTCATGCAGCACATTGTTTCTCCGTAACATGTCATGCAGCATATTGTTTCTCCGTAACATATCATATAGCAAGCAGCACATTTTTTCCTCGTAACATGTCGTGTAGCACATTGTTTCTCCGTAGCATATCATGCAGAACATTATTTCTCCGTAACATGGCATACAGCACATTGTTTCTCCGTAGCATATCATGCAGCACATTGTTTCTCCGTAACATGTCATGCACACATTGGTTCTCCGTAGCATGTCATGCAGCACATTGTTTCCTCGTAATATGTCATCCAGCACATTGTTTCTCCGTAACATGTCATGCAGCACATTGTTTCTCCGTAACATGTCATATAGCACGCAGCACATTGTGTCCTTGTAACCTGTCATGTAGCACATTATTTCCTCGTAACATGTCATGTAGCACATTGTTTCCCCGTAATATTTCATGCAGCATATTGTTTCTCCGTAACATGTCATGCAGCACATTGTTTCTCCGTAACATGTCATGTAGCACATTGTTTCCTCGTAACATGTCATGCAGCACATTGTTTCTCCGTAACATGTCATGTAGCACATTGTTTCTCCGTAATATGTCATGCAGCACATTGTTTCTCCGTAACATGTCATGTAGCACATTATTTCCTCTAAACATGTCATGCAGCACATTGTTTCTCCGTAACATGTCATGTAGCACATTGTTTCCTCGTAACATGTCATGCAGCACATTGTTTCTCCGTAATATGTCATGCAGCACATTGTTTCTCCGTAACATGTCATATAGCACGCAGCACATTGTTTGCTCATAACATGTCATGCAGCACATTGTTTCTCCGTAACATGTCATGCAGCATATTGTTTCTCCGTAATATATCATATAGCACGCAGCACATTGTTTGCTCATAACATGTCATGTAGCACATTGTTTCCTCGTAACATGTCATACAGCACATTGTTTCTCCGTAATATGTCATGTAGCACATTGTTTCTCCGTAACATGTCATGTAGCACATTGTTTCTCCGTAACATGTCATGCAGAACATTGTTTCTCCGTAACATGTCATGCAGCACATTGTTTCCCCGTAGCATGTCATGCAACACATTGTTTCCTCGTAATATGTCATTCAGCACATTGTTTCTCCGCAACATGTCATGCAGCACATTGTTCCTCCGTAACATGTTATGCAGCACATTGTTTCTCCCTAACATGTCATGCAGCACATTGTTTCCCCGTAACATGTCATGCAGCACATTGTTTCTCTGTAACATGTCATGCAGCACATTGTTTCCCGTAACATGTCATGCAGCACATTGTTTCTCCGTAACATGTCATACAGCATATTGTTTCTCCGTAACATGTCATACAGCACATTGTTTTTCCGTAACATGTCATACAGCACATTGTTTCTCCGTAGCATGTCATGCAGCACATTGTTTCCCCGTAACATGTCATGCAGCACATTGTTTATCCGTAGCATGTCATGCAGCACATTGTTTCCCCGTAACATGTCATGCAGCACATTGTTTCCCCGTAACATGTCATGCAGCACATTGTTTCTCCGTAACATGTCATGCAGCACATTGTTTCTTCGTAGCATGTCATGCATCACATTGTTTCTCCGTAACCTGTCATACAGCATATTATTTCTCCGTAACATGTCATGCAGCACATTGTTTCTCCGTAGCATGTCATGCAGCACATTGTTTCTCCGTAACATGTCATGCAGCACATTGTTTCCTCGTAGCATGTCATGCATCACATTGTTTCTCCGCAACATGTCATACAGCATATTGTTTCTCCGTAACATGTCATACAGCACATTGTTTTTCCGTAGCATGTCATACAGCACATTGTTTCTCCGTAGCATGTCATGCAGCACATTGTTTCCCCGTAACATGTCATGCAGCACATTGTTTATCCGTAGCATGTCATGCAGCACATTGTTTCTCCGTAACATGTCATACAGCATATTGTTTCCCCGTAACATGTCATGCAGCACATTGTTCCCCGTAACAAGTCATGCAGTACATTGTTTCTCCGTAACATGTCATGCAGCACATTGTTTCTCCGTAACATGTCATGTAGCACATTGTTTCCTCGTAACATGTCATGTAGCACATTGTTTCCTCGTAACATGTCATACAGCACATTGTTTCTCCGTAACATGTCATGTAGCACATTGTTTCTCCGTAACATGTCATGCAGCATATTGTTTCTCCGTAACATGTCATTCAGCACATTGTTTCTCCGTAGCATATCATGAAGCACATTGTTTCTCCGTAACATGTCATGCAGCACATTGTTTCTCCGTAGCATATCATGCAGCACATTGTTTCCCCGTAACATGTCATGCAGCATATTGTTTCCCCGTAACATGTCATGCAGCACATTGTGTCTACGTAGCATGTCATGCAGCACATTGTTTCCCCGTAACATGTCATGCAGCACATTGTTTCCCCGTAACATGTCATGCAGCACATTGTTTCTCCGTAACATGTCATGCAGCACATTGTTTCTCCGTAGCATGTCATGCAGCACATTGTTTCTCCGTAACATGTCATACAGCACATTGTTTTTCCGTAACATGTCATACAGCACATTGTTTCTCCGTAGCATGTCATGCAGCACATTGTTTCCCCGTAACATGTCATGCAGCACATTGTTTATCCGTAGCATGTCATGCAGCACATTGTTTCCCCGTAACATGTCATGCAGCACATTGTTTCCCCGTAACATGTCATGCAGCACATTGTTTCCCCGTAACATGTCATGCAGCACATTGTTTCTCCGTAACATGTCATGCAGCACATTGTTTCTTCGTAGCATGTCATGCATCACATTGTTTCTCCGTAACCTGTCATACAGCATATTGTTTCTCCGTAACATGTCATGCAGCACATTGTTTCTCCGTAGCATGTCATGCAGCACATTGTTTCTCCGTAACATGTCATGCAGCACATTGTTTCCTCGTAGCATGTCATGCATCACATTGTTTCTCCGCAACATGTCATACAGCATATTGTTTCTCCGTAACATGTCATACAGCACATTGTTTTTCCGTAGCATGTCATACAGCACATTGTTTCTCCGTAGCATGTCATGCAGCACATTGTTTCCCCGTAACATGTCATGCAGCACATTGTTTATCCGTAGCATGTCATGCAGCACATTGTTTCTCCGTAACATGTCATACAGCATATTGTTTCTCCGTAACATGTCATGCAGCACATTGTTTCCCCGTAACATGTCATGCAGCACATTGTTTCCCCGTAACAAGTCATGCAGCACATTGTTTCTCCGTAACATGTCATGCAGCACATTGTTTCCTTGTAGCATGTCATGCATCACATTGTTTCTCCGCTACATGTCATACAGCATATTGTTTCTCCGTAACATGTCATACAGCACATTGTTTCTCCGTAACATGTCATACAGCACATTGTTTCTCCGTAGCATGTCATGCATCACATTGTTTCTCCATAACATGTCATGCAGCACATTGTTTCTCCGTAACCTGTCATACAGCATATTGTTTCTCCGTAACATGTCATGCAGCACATTGTTTCTCCGTAGCATGTCATGCAGCACATTGTTTCTCCGTAACATGTCATGCAACACATTGTTTCCTCGTAGCATGTCATGCATCACATTGTTTCTCCGCAACATGTCATACAGCATATTGTTTCTCCGTAACATGTCATACAGCATATTGTTTCTCCGTAACATGTCATGCAGCACATTGTTTCTCCGTAGCATGTCATGCAGCACATTGTTTCTCCGAAACATGTCATGCAGCACATTGTTTCTCCGTAACATGTCATGCAGCACATTGTTTCCTCGTAACATGCTATGCATCACATTGTTTCTCCGTAACATGTCATACAGCATATTGTTTCTCCGTAACATGTCATGCAGCACATAGTTTCTCCGTAACATGTTATACAGCACATTGTTTCCCCGTAACATGTCATGCAGCACATTGTTTCCCCGTAACATGTCATACAGCACATTGTTTCCCCGTAACATGTCATGCAGCACATTGTTTCCCAGTAACATGTCATGCAGCACATTGTTTCTCCGTAGCATGTCATGCAGCACATTATTTCCTCGTAATATGTCATGCAGCACATTGTTTCTCCGTAGCATGTCATGCAGAACATTGTTTCTCCGTAACATGGCATACAGCACATTGTTTCTCCGTAGCATGTCATGCAGCACATTGTTTCTCCGTAACATGTCATGCAGCACATTGGTTCTCCGTAGCATGTCATGCAGCACATTGTTTCCTCGTAATATGTCATCCAGCACATTGTTTCTCCGTAGCATGTCATGCAGCACATTGTTTATCCGTAACATGTCATACAGCACATTGTTTCTCCGTAACATGTCATATAGCACGCAGCACATTGTTTCCTTGTAGCAAGTCATGTAGTACATTGTTTCCTCGTAACATGTCATGTAGCACATTGTTTCCCCGTAATATGTCATGCAGCATATTGTTTCTCCGTAACATGTCATGCAGCACATTGTTTCCTCGTAACATGCTATGCATCACATTGTTTCTCCGTAACATGTCATACAGCATATTGTTTCTCCGTAACATGTCATGCAGCACATAGTTTCTCCGTAACATGTTATACAGCACATTGTTTCCCCGTAACATGTCATGCAGCACATTGTTTCCCCGTAACATGTCATACAGCACATTGTTTCCCCGTAACATGTCATGCAGCACATTGTTTCCCAGTAACATGTCATGCTGCACATTGTTTCTCCGTAGCATGTCATGCAGCACATTATTTCCTCTAAATATGTCATGCAGCACATTGTTTCTCCTTAGCATGTCATGCAGAACATTGTGTCTACGTAACATGGCATACAACACATTGTTTCTCCGTAGCATGTCATGCAGCACATTGTTTCTCCGTAACATGTCATGCAGCACATTGGTTCTCCGTAGCATGTCATGCAGCACATTGTTTCCTCGTAATATGTCATCCAGCACATTGTTTCTCCGTAGCATGTCATGCAGCACATTGTTTCTCCGTAACCTGTCATGTAGCACATTGTTTCCTCGTAATATGTCATGTAGCACATTGTTTCCCAGTATTATTTCTTGCAGCATATTGTTTCTCCGTAACATGTCATGTAGCACATTGTTTTTCCGTAAAATGTCATGTAGCACATTGTTTCTCCGTAACATGTCATGCAACACATTGTTTCCTCGTAGCATGTCATGCATCACATTGTTTCTCCGCAACATGTCATACAGCATATTGTTTCTCCGTAACATGTCATACAGCATATTGTTTCTCCGTAACATGTCATGCAGCACATTGTTTCTCCGTAGCATGTCATGCAGCACATTGTTTCTCCGAAATATCTCATGCAGCACATTGTTTCTCCGTAACATGTCATGCAGCACATTGTTTCCTCGTAACATGCTATGCATCACATTGTTTCTCCGTAACATGTCATGCAGCACATAGTTTCTCCGTAACATGTTATACAGCACATTGTTTCCCCGTAACATGTCATGCAGCACATTGTTTCCCCGTAACATGTCATACAGCACATTGTTTCCCCGCAACATGTCATGCAGCACATAGTTTCCCAGTAACATGTCATGCAGCACATTGTTTCTCCGTAGCATGTCATGCAGAACAGTATTTCCTCGCAATATGTCATGCAGCACATTGTTTCTATGTAGCATGTCATGCAGAACATTGTTTCTCCGTAGCATGGCATACAGCACATTGTTTCTCCGTAGCATGTCATGCAGCACATTGTTTCTCCGTAACATGTCATGCAGCACATTGGTTCTCCGTAGCATGTCATGCAGCACATTGTTTCCTCGTAATATGTCATGCAGCACATTGTTTATCCGTAACATGTCATACAGCACATTGTTTCTCCGTAACATGTCATATAGCACGCAGCACATTGTTTCCTTGTAGCATTTCATGTAGTACATTGTTTCCTCGTAACATGTCATGTAGCACATTGTTTCCCCGTAATATTTCATGCAGCATATTGTTTCTCCGTAACATGTCATGCAGCACATTGTTTCTCCGTAACATGTCATGTAGCACATTGTTTCCTCGTAACATGTCATGCAGCACATTGTTTCTCCTTAATATGTCATGTAGCACATTGTTTCTCCGTATATGTCATGCAGCACATTGTTTCTCCGTAACATGTCATGTAGCACATTGTTTCCTCTTAACATGTCATGCAGCACATTGTTTCTCCGTAACATGTCATGTAGCACATTGATTCCTCGTAACATGTCATGCAGCACATTGTTTCTCCGAAACATGTCATGCAGCACATTGTTTCTCCGTAACATGTCATGCAGCACATTGTTTCCTCGTAACATGCTATGCATCACATTGTTTCTCCGTAACATGTCATACAGCATATTGTTTCTCCGTAACATGTCATGCAGCACATAGTTTCTCCGTAACATGTTATACAGCACATTGTTTCCCCGTAACATTTCATGCAGCACATTGTTTCCCCGTAACATGTCATACAGCACATTGTTCCCCGTAACATGTCATGTAGCACATTGTTTCCCAGTAACATGTCATGCTGCACATTGTTTCTCTGTAGCATGTCATGCAGCACATTGTTTCTCCTTAGCATGTCATGCAGAACATTGTGTCTCCGTAACATGGCATACAACACATTGTTTCTCCGTAGCATGTCATGCAGCACATTGTTTCTCCGTAACATGTCATGCAGCACATTGGTTCTCCGTAGCATGTCATGCAGCACATTGTTTCCTCGTAATATGTCATCCAGCACATTGTTTCTCCGTAGCATGTCATGCAGCACATTGTTTCTCCGTAACATGTCATATAGCATATTGTTTCTCCGTAACATGTCATATAGCACGAAGCACATTGTTTCCTTGTAACCTGTCATGTAGCACATTGTTTCCTCGTAATATGTCATGTAGCACATTGTTTCCCAGTAATATTTCATGCAGCATATTGTTTCTCCGTAACATGTCATGCAGCACATTGTTTTTCCGTAAAATGTCATGTAGCACATTGTTTCCTCGTAACATGTCATGCAGCACATTGTTTCTCCGTAACATGTCATGTAGCACATTGTTTCTCCGTAATATGTCATGCAGCACATTGTTTCTCCGTAACATGTCATGTAGCACATTATTTCCTCTAAACATGTCATGCAGTACATTGTTTCTCCGTAACATGTCATGTAGCACATTGTTTCCTCGTAACATGTCATGCACCACATTGTTTCTCCGTAACATGTCATGCAGCACATTGTTTCTCCGTAACATGTCATATAGCACGCAGCACATTGTTTGCTCGTAACATGTCATGTAGCACATTGTTTCCTCGTAACATGTCATACAGCACATTGTTTCTCCGTAACATGTCATGTAGCACATTGTTTCTACGTAACATGTCATGTAGCACATTGTTTCTCCGTAACATGTCATGCAGCACATTGTTTCTCCGTAACATGTCATGCAGCACATTGTTTCTCCGTAACATGTTATACAGCACATTGTTTCCCCGTAACATGTCATGCAGCACATTGTTTCCCCGTATCATGTCATGCAGCACATTGTTTCCCCGTAACATGTCATGCAGCACATTGTTTCCCAGTAACATATCATGCAGCACATTGTTTCTCCGTAGCATGTCATGCAGAACAGTATTTCCTCGTAATATGTCATGCAGCACATTGTTTCTATGTAGCATGTCATGCAGAACATTGTTTCTCCGTAACATGGCATACAGCACATTGTTTCTCCGTAGCATGTCATGCAGCACATTGTTTCTCCGTAACATGTCATGCAGCACATTGGTTCTCCGTAGCATGTCATGCAGCACATTGTTTCCTCGTAATATGTCATCCAGCACATTGTTTCTCCGTAGCATGTCATGCAGCACATTGTTTATCCGTAACATGTCATACAGCACATTGTTTCTCCGTAACATGTCATATAGCACGCAGCACATTGTTTCCTTGTAGCATGTCATGTAGTACATTGTTTCCTCGTAACATGTCATGTAGCACATTGTTTCCCCGTAATATTTCATGCAGCATATTGTTTCTCCGTAACATGTCATGCAGCACATTGTTTCTCCGTAACATGTCATGTAGCACATGTTTCTCGTAACATGTCATGCAGCACATTGTTTCTCCGTAACATGTCATGTAGCACATTGTTTCTCGTAATATGTCATGCAGCACATTGTTTCTCCGTAACATGTCATGTAGCACATTGTTTCTTCTTAACATGTCATGCAGCACATTGTTTCTCCGTAACATGTCATGTAGCACATTGTTTCTCGTAACATGTCATGCAGCACATTGTTTCTCCGAAACATTCATGCAGCACATTGTTTCTCCGTAACATGTCATGCAGAACATTGTTTCCTCGTAACATGCTATGCATCACATTGTTTCTCCGTAACATGTCATACAGCATATTGTTTCTCCGTAACATGTCATGCAGCACATTGTTTCTCCGTAACATGTTATACAGCACATTGTTTCCCCGTAACATGTCATGCAGCACATTGTTTCCCCGTAACATGTCATACAGCACATTGTTTCCCCGTAACATGTCATGCAGCACATTGTTTCCCAGTAACATGTCATGCAGCACATTGTTTCTCCGTAGCATGTCATGCAGCACATTATTTCCTCGTAATATGTCATGCAGCACATTGTTTCTCCGTAGCATGTCATGCAGAACATTGTTTCTCCGTAACATGGCATACAGCACATTGTTTCTCCGTAGCATGTCATGCAGCACATTGTTTCTCCGTAACATGTCATGCAGCACATTGGTTCTCCGTAGCATGTCATGCAGCACATTGTTTCCTCGTAATATGTCATCCAGCACATTGTTTCTCCGTAGCATGTCATGCAGCACATTGTTTCTCCGTAACATGTCATATAGCACATTGTTTCTCCGTAACATGTCATATAGTACGAAGCACATTGTTTCCTTGTAACCTGTCATGTAGCACATTGTTTCCTCGTAATATGTCATGTAGCACATTGTTTCCCAGTAATATTTCATGCAGCATATTGTTTCTCCGTAACATGTCATGCAGCACATTGTTTTTCCGTAAAATGTCATGTAGCACATTGTTTCCTCGTAACATGTCATGCAGCACATTGTTTCTCCGTAACATGTCATGTAGCACATTGTTTCTCCGTAATATGTCATGCAGCACATTGTTTCTCCGTAACATGTCATGTAGCACATTATTTCCTCTAAACATGTCATGCAGTACATTGTTTCTCCGTAACATGTCATGTAGCACATTGTTTCCTCGTAACATGTCATGCACCACATTGTTTCTCCGTAACATGTCATGCAGCACATTGTTTCTCCGTAACATGTCATATAGCACGCAGCACATTGTTTGCTCGTAACATGTCATGTAGCACATTGTTTCCTCGTAACATGTCATACAGCACATTGTTTCTCCGTAACATGTCATGTAGCACATTGTTTCTACGTAACATGTCATGTAGCACATTGTTTCTCCGTAACATGTCATGCAGCACATTGTTTCTCCGTAACATGTCATACAGCACATTGTTTCCCCGTAGCATGTCATGCAACACATTGTTTCATCGTAATATGTCATGCAGCACATTGTTTCTCCGCAACATGTCATGTAGCACATTGTTCCTCCGTAACATGTTATGCAGCACATTGTTTCTCCCTAACATGTCATGCAGCACATTGTTTCCCCGTAACATGTCATGCAGCACATTGTTTCTCTGTAACATGTCATGCAGCACATTGTTTCCCCGTAACATGTCATGCAGCACATTTTTCTCCGTAACATGTCATATAGCACGCAGCACATTGTTTCCTCGTAACATGTCATGTAGCACATTGTTTCCTCGTAACATGTCATGTAGCACATTGTTTCCTCATAACATGTCATGCAGCACATTGTTTCTCCGCAACCTGTCATGTAGCACATTGTTTCTCCGTAACATGTCATGTAGCACATTGTTTCTTCGTAAC
>JABXNX010000594.1:0-15464 GCA_014843695.1 Archivesica marissinica | reverse complement strand
CTCTACATACAGATTCTAACATTCACTGTAGTATGCCAGGGTAGGCTGAGTGACTCTACATACAGATTCTAACATTCATTGTAGTATGCCAGGGTAGGCTGAGTGACTCTACATATAGATTCTAACATTCATTGTAGTATGCCAGGGTAGGCTGAGTGACTCTACATACAAGATTCTAACATTCACTGTAGTATGCCAGGGTAGGCTGAGTGACTCTACATACATACAGATTCTAACATTCACTGTAGTATACCAGGGTAGGCTGAGTGACTCTACATACATACAGATTCTAACATTCACTGTAGTATGCCAGGGTAGGCTGAGTAACTCTACATACATATTCTAACATTCACTGTAGTATACCAGGGTAGGCTGAGTAACTCTACATACAGATTCTAACATTCATTGTAGTATACCAGGGTATGCTGAGTAACTCTACATACAGATTCTAACATTCACTGTAGTATGCCAGGGTAGGCTGAGTGACTCTACATATAGATTCTAACATTCAATGTAGTATGCCAGGGTAGGCTGAGTGACTCTACATACAGATTCTAACATTCATTGTAGTGTGCCAGGGTAGGCTGAGTGACTCTACATACAGATTCTAACATTCATTGTAGTATGCCAGGGTAGGCTGAGTGACTCTACATACATATTCTAACATTCATTGTAGTATGCCAGGGTAGGCTGAGTGACTCTACATATATATTCTAACATTCACTGTAGTATGCCAGGGTAGGCTGAGTGACTCTACATACATACATATTCTAACATTCACTGTAGTATGCCAGGGTAGGCTGAGTGACTCTACATACATACATATTCTAACATTCACTGTAGTATACCAGGGTAGGCTGAGTGACTCTACATACAGATTCTAACATTCACTGTAGTATGCCAGGGTAGGCTGAGTGACTCTACATACAGATTCTAACATTCACTGTAGTATGCCAGGGTAGGCTGAGTGACTCTACATACAGATTCTAACATTCACTGTAGTGCCAGGGTAGGCTGAGTGACTCTACATACAGATTCTAACATTCACTGTAGTATGCCAGGGTAGGCTGGTGACTCTACATAAGATTCTAACATTCATGTAGTATGCCAGGGTAGGCTGAGTGACTCTACATACAGATTCTAACATTCATTGTAGTATGCCAGGGTAGGCTGAGTGACTCTACATACAGATTCTCATTCATTGTAGTATGCCAGGGTAGGCTGAGTGACTCTACATACATATTCTAACATTCATTGTAGTATGCCAGGGTAGGCTGAGTGACTCTACATACATATTCTAACATTCATGTAGTATGCAGGGTAGGTGAGTACTCTACATACAGATTCTAACATTCACTGTAGTATGCCAGGGTAGGCTGAGTGACTCTACATACAGATTCTAACATTCATTGTAGTATGCCAGGGTAGGCTGAGTGACTCTACATACAGATTCTAACATTCATTGTAGTATGCCAGGGTAGGCTGAGTGACTCTATATATAGATTCTAACATTCAGTGTAGTATGCCAGGGTAGGCTGAGTGACTCTACATATAGATTCTAACATTCATTGTAGTATGCCAGGGTAGGCTGAGTGACTCTACATACATACAGATTCTAACATTCACTGTAGTATGCCAGGGTAGGCTGAGTGACTCTACATACATACAGATTCTAACATTCACTGTAGTATGCCAGGGTAGGCTGAGTGACTTACATACATACAGATTCTAACATTCACTGTAGTATGCCAGGGTAGGCTGAGTGACTCTACATACAGATTCTAACATTCACTGTAGTATGCCAGGGTAGGCTGAGTGACTTACATACATACAGATTCTAACATTCACTGTAGTATGCCAGGGTAGGCTGAGTGACTCTACATACATAGATTCTAACATTCACTGTAGTATGCCAGGGTAGGCTGAGTGACTCTACATATAGATTCTAACATTCACTGTAGTATGCCAGGGTAGGCTGAGTGACTCTACATACATAGATTCTAACATTCACTGTAGTATGCCAGGGTAGGCTGAGTGACTCTACATACAGATTCTAACATTCATTGTAGTATGCCAGGGTAGGCTGAGTGACTCTACATACAGATTCTAACATTCACTGTAGTATGCCAGGGTAGGCTGAGTGACTCTACATATAGATTCTAACATTCATTGTAGTATGCCAAGGTAGGCTTAGTGAATCTACATATAGATTCTAACATTCATTGTAGTATGCCAGGGTAGGCTGAGTGACTCTAGATACATACAGATTCTAACATTCACTGTAGTATACCAGGGTAGGCTGAGTGACTCTACATATAGATTCTAACATTCATTGTAGTATGCCAGGGTAGGCTGAGAGACTCTACATACATACAGATTCTAACATTCACTGTAGTATGACAGGGTAGGCTGAGTGACTCTAAATAGAGATTCTAACATTCATTGTAGTATGCCAGGGTAGGCTGAGTCACTCTACATATAGATTCTAACATTCATTGTAGTATGCCAGGGTAGGCTGAGTGACTCAATATATAGATTCTAACATTCAGTGTAGTATGCCAGGGTAGGCTTAGTGACTGTACATATATATTCTAACATTCATTGTAGTATGCCAGGGTAGGCTGATTGACTCTACATACATACAGATTCTAACATTCACTGTAGTATTCCAGGGTAGTCTGAGTGACTCTACATACATACAGATTCTAACATTCACTGTAGTATGTCAGGGTAGGCTGAGTGACTCTACATACAGATTCTAACATTCACTGTAGTGTGCCAGGGTAGGCTGAGTGACTATACATACATACATATTCTAACATTCACTGTAGTATACCAGGGTAGGCTGAGTGACTCTACATACATACATATTCTAACATTCACTGTAGTATACCAGGGTAGGCTGAGTGACTCTACATATAGATTCTAACATTCAATGTAGTATGCCAGGGTAGGCTGAGTGACTCTACATACATACAGATTCTAACATTCACTGTAGTATGTCAGGGTAGGCTGAGTGACTCTACATACAGATTCTAACATTCACTGTAGTATGCCAGAGTAGGCTGTGTGACTCTACATATAGAATATAAAATTCACAGTAGTATGCCAGGGTAGGCTGAGTGACTCTACATACAGATTCTAACATTCATTGTAGTATGCCAGGGTAGGCTGAGTGACTCTACATATAGATTCTAACATTCATTGTAGTATACCAGGGTAGGCTGAGTGACTCTACATATAGATTCTAACATTCATTGTAGTATGCCAGGGTAGGCTGAGTGACTCAACATACAGATTCTAACATTCACTGTAGTATGCCATGGTAGGCTGGATGACTCTACATATATATTCTAACATTCATTGTAGTATGCCAGGGTAGGCTGAGTGACTCTACATACATACAGATTCTAACATTCACTGTAGAATGCCAGGGTAGGCTGAGTGTCTCTAAATAGAGATTCTAACATTCATTGTAGTATGCCAGGGTAGGCTGAGTGACTCTACATATAGATTCTAACATTCATTGTAGTATGCCAGGGTAGGCTGAGTGACTCTATATATAGATTCTAACATTCAGTGTAGTATGCCAGGGTAGGCTTAGTGAATGTACATATAGATTCTAACATTCATTGTAGTATGCCAGGGTAGGCTGAGTGACTCTACATACATACAGATTCTAACATTCACTGTAGTATACCAGGGTAGGCTGAGTGACTCTACATATATACAGATTCTAACATTCACTGTAGTATGTCAGAGTAGGCTGAGTGACTCTACATACATACAGATTCTAACATTCACTGTATTATGCCAGGGTAGGCTGAGTGACTCTACATACAGATTCTAACATTCATTGTAGTATACCAGGGTAGGCTGAGTGACTCTACATACAGATTCTAACATTCATTGTAGTATGCCAGGGTAGGCTGAATGACTCTACATATAGATTCTAACATTCATTGTAGTATGCCAAGGTAGGCTTAGTGACTCTACATATAGATTCTAACATTCATTGTAGTATGCCAGGGTAGGCTGAGTGACTCTACATACATACAGATTCTAACATTCACTGTATTATGCCAGGGTAGGCTGAGGGACTCTACATACAGATTCTAACATTCATTGTAGTATACCAGGGTAGGCTGAGTGACTCTACATACAGATTCTAACATTCATTGTAGTATGCTAGGGTAGGCTGAATGACTCTACATATAGATTCTAACATTCATTGTAGTATGCCAAGGTAGGCTTAGTGACTCTACATATAGATTCTAACATTCATTGTAGTATGCCAGGGTAGGCTGAGTGACTCTACATACATACAGATTCTAACATTCACTGTAGTATACCAGGGTAGGCTGAGTGACTCTACATATAGATTCTAACATTCATTGTAGTATGCCAGGGTAGGCTGAGAGACTCTACATACATACAGATTCTAACATTCACTGTAGTATGACAGGGTAGGCTGAGTGACTCTAAATAGAGATTCTAACATTCATTGTAGTATGCCAGGGTAGGCTGAGTCACTCTACATATAGATTCTAACATTCATTGTAGTATGCCAGGGTAGGCTGAGTGACTCAATATATAGATTCTAACATTCAGTGTAGTATGCCAGGGTAGGCTGATTGACTCTACATACATACAGATTCTAACATTCACTGTAGTATTCCAGGGTAGGCTGAGTGACTCTACATACATACAGATTCTAACATTCACTGTAGTATGTCAGGGTAGGCTGAGTGACTCTACATACAGATTCTAACATTCACTGTAGTGTGCCAGGGTAGGCTGAGTGACTATACATACATACATATTCTAACATTCACTGTAGTATACCAGGGTAGGCTGAGTGACTCTACATACATACAGATTCTAACATTCACTGTAGTATACCAGGGTAGGCTGAGTGACTCTACATATAGATTCTAACATTCAATGTAGTATGCCAGGGTAGGCTGAGTGACTCTACATACATACAGATTCTAACATTCACTGTAGTATGTCAGGGTAGGCTGAGTGACTCTACATACAGATTCTAACATTCACTGTAGTATGCCAGAGTAGGCTGTGTGACTCTACATATAGATTATAAAATTCACAGTAGTATGCCAGGGTAGGCTGAGTGACTCTACATACAGATTCTAACATTCATTGTAGTATGCCAGGGTAGGCTGAGTGACTCTACATATAGATTCTAACATTCATTGTAGTATACCAGGGTAGGCTGAGTGACTCTACATATAGATTCTAACATTCATTGTAGTATGCCAGGGTAGGCTGAGTGACTCAACATACAGATTCTAACATTCACTGTAGTATGCCAGGGTAGGCTGGATGACTCTACATAGAGATTCTAACATTCATTGTAGTATGCCAGGGTAGGCTGAGTGACTCTACATACAGATTCTAACATTCATTGTAATATGCCAGGGTAGGCTGAGTGACTCTACATATAGATTCTAACATTCAGTGTAGTATGCCAGGGTAGGCTTAGTGACTGTACATATAGATTCTAACATTCATTGTAGTATGCCAGGGTAGGCTGAGTGACTCTACATACATACAGATTCTAACATTCACTGTAGTATACCAGTGTAGGCTGAGTGACTCTACATACATACAAATTCTAACATTCACTGTAGTATACCAGGGTAGGCTGAGTGACTCTACATACATACATATTCTAACATTCACTGTAGTATACCAGGGTAGGCTGAGTGACTATACATACATACATAATCTAACATTCACTGTAGTATACCAGGATAGGCTGAGTGACTCTACATACATACAGATTCTAACATTCACTGTAGTATGTCAGAGTAGGCTGAGCGACTCTACATACAGATTCTAACATTCACTGTAGTGTGACAGGGTAGGTTGAGTGACTCTTCATATAGATTATAACATTCACTGTAGTATGCCAGGGTAGTCTGAGTTACTATACATACAGATTCTAACATTCACTGTAGTATGCCAGGGTAGGCTGAGTGACTCTACATATAGATTCTAACATTCACTGTAGTATGCCAGGTTAGGCTGAGTGACTCTACATACAGATTCTAACATTCACTGTAGTATACCAGGGTAGGCTGGGTAAATCTACATACAGATTCTAACATTCACTGTAGTATACCAGGGTAGGCTGAGTAACTCTACATACATATTCTAAATTTCACTGTAGTATACGAGGGTAGGCTGGGTAACTCTACATACAGATTCTAACATTCATTGTAGTATACCAGGGTAGGCTGAGTAACTCTACATACAGATTCTAACATTCATTGTATTATACCATGGTATGCTGAGTAACTCTACCTACAGATTCTAACATTCACTGTAATATGCCAGGGTAGGCTGAATGACTCTACATACAGATTCTAACATTCATTGTAATATGCCAGGGTAGGCTGAGTGACTCTACATATAGATTCTAACATTCAATGTAGTGTGCCAGGGGAGGCTGAGTGACTCTACATACAGATTCTAACATTCACTGTAGTATGCCAGGGTAGGCTGAGTGACACTACATACAGATTCTAACTTTCATTGTAGTGTGCCAGGGTAGGCTGGGTGACTCTACATATAGATTCTAACATTCATTGTAGTATGCCAGGGTAGGCTGAGTGACTCTACATACAGATTCTAACATTCATTGTCGTATGCCAGGGTAGGCTGAATGACTCCTACATACAGATTCTAACATTCACTGTAGTATGCCAGGGTAGGCTGAGTAACTCTACATATATATTCTAACATTCACTGTAGTATGCCAGGGTAGGCTGGGTAACTCTACATACATATTATAACATTCACTGTAGTATACCAGGGTAGGCTGAGTAACTCTACATACAGATTCTAACATTCACTGTAGTATACCAGGCTAGGCTGGGTAACTCTACATACAGATTCTAACATTCACTGTAGTATACCAGGGTAGGCTGGGTAACTCTACATACAGATTCTGACATTCAATGTAGTGTGCCAGGGTAGGCTGAGTGTCTCTACATACAGATTCTAACATTCACAGTAGTATGCCAGGGTAGGCTGAGTGACTCTACATACAGATTCTAACATTCATTGTAGTGTGCCAGGGTAGGCTGGGTGACTCTACATACAGATTCTAACATTCATTGTAGTATGCCAGGGTAGGCTGAGTGACTCTACATACATATTCTAACATTCACTGTAGTGTGACAGGGTAGGCTGAGTGACTCTACATACAGATTTTAACATTCACTGTAGTATGCCAGGGTAGGCTGAGTAACTCTACATACAGATTCTAACATTCATTGTAGTATGCCAGGGTAGGCTGAGTGACTCTACATACAGATTCTAACATTCACTGTAGTATGCCAGGGTAGGCTGAGTGACTCTACATACAGATTCTAACATTCACTGTAGTATGCCAGGGTAGGCTGAGTAACTCTACATACATATTCTAACATTCACTGTAGTATGCCAGGGTAGGCTGAGTGACTCTACATACAGATTCTAACATTCACTGTAGTATGCCAGGGTAGGCTGAGTGACTCTACATACAGATTCTAACATTCACTGTAGTATACCAGGGTAGGCTGAGTGACTCTACATACATATTCTAACATTCACTGTAGTATGCCAGGGTAGGCTGAGTAACTCTACATACAGATTCTAACATTCATTGTAGTATGCCAGGGTAGGCTGAGTGACTCTACATACATACAGATTCTAACATTCACTGTAGTATGCCAGGGTAGGCTGAGTGACTCTACATACAGATTCTAACATTCATTGTAGTATGCCAGGGTAGGCTGAGTGACTCTACATACAGATTCTAACATTCATTGTAGTATGCCAGGGTAGGCTGAGTGACTCTACATATATATTCTAACATTCACTGTAGTATGCCAGGGTAGGCTGAGTGACTCTACATATAGATTCTAACATTCATTGTAGTATGCCAGGGTAGGCTGAGTGACTCTACATACATACAGATTCTAACATTCACTGTAGTATACCAGGGTAGGCTGAGTGACTCTACATACATACAGATTCTAACATTCACTGTAGTATGTCAGGGTAGGCTGAGTGACTCTACATACAGATTCTAACATTCACTGTAGTATGCCAGGGTAGGCTGAGTGACTATACATACATACAGATTCTAACATTCACTGTAGTATACCAGGGTAGGCTGAGTGACTATACATACATACATATTCTAACATTCACTTAGTATACCAGGGTAGGCTGAGTGACTATACATACATACAGATTCTAACATTCACTGTAGTATACCAGGGTAGGCTGAGTGACTCTACATACATACAGATTCTAACATTCACTGTAGTATGCCAGGGTAGGCTGAGTTACTCTACATACAGATTCTAACATTCAATGTAGTATGCCAGGGTAGGCTGAGTGACTCTACATACAGATTCTAACATTCACTGTAGTATGCCAGGGTAGGCTGAGTGACTCTACATACAGATTCTAACATTCATTGTAGTATGCCAGGGTAGGCTGAGTGACTCTACATACATATTCTAACATTCACTGTAGTGTGCAAGGGTAGGCTGAGTGACTCTACATACAGATTCTAACATTCACTGTAGTATGCCAGGGTAGGCTGAGTAACTCTACATACAGATTCTAACATTCACTGTAGTATGCCAGGGTAGGCTGGGTAACTCTACATACATATTATAACATTCACTGTAGTATACCAGGGTAGGCTGAGTAACTCTACATACAGATTCTAACATTCACTGTAGTATACCAGGCTAGGCTGGGTAACTCTACATACAGATTCTAACATTCATTGTAGTATGCCAGGGTAGGCTGAGTAACTCTACATACATATTCTAACATTCACTGTAGTATACCAGGGTAGGCTGGGTAACTCTACATATAGATTCTAACATTCACTGTAGTATACAAGGGTAGGCTGGGTAACTCTACATACAGATTCTGACATTCAATGTAGTGTGCCAGGGTAGGCTGAGTGTCTCTACATACAGATTCTAACATTCACAGTAGTATGCCAGGGTAGGCTGAGTGACTCTACATACAGATTCTAACATTCATTGTAGTGTGCCAGGGTAGGCTGGGTGACTCTACATACAGATTCTAACATTCATTGTAGTATGTCAGGGTAGGCTGAGTGACTCATACATACATATTCTAACATTCACTGTAGTGTGACAGGGTAGGCTGAGTAACTCTACATACAGATTTTAACATTTACTGTAGTATGCCAGGGTAGGCTGAGTAACTCTACATACAGATTCTAACATTCATTGTAGTATGCCAGGGTAGGCTGAGTGATTCTACATACAGATTCTAACATTCACTGTAGTATGCCAGGGTAGGCTGAGTGACTCTACATACAGATTATAACATTCATTGTAGTATGCCAGGGTAGGCTGAGTGACTCTACATATAGATTCTAACATTCATTGTAGTATGCCAGGGTAGGCTGAGTGACTCTATATATAGATTCTAACATTCAGTGTAGTATGCCAGGGTAGGCTGAGTGACTCTACATACAGATTATAACATTCATTGTAGTATGCCAGGGTAGACTGAGTGACTCAACATACAGATTCTAACATTCACTGTAGTATGCCAGGGTAGGCTGAGTGACTCTACATACAGATTCTAACATTCATTGTAGTATGCCAGGGTAAGCTGAGTGACTCTACATATAGATTCTAACATTCAGTGTAGTATGCCAGGGTAGGCTTAGTGACTGTACATATAGATTCTAACATTCATTGTAGTATGCCAGGGTAGGCTGAGTGACTCTACATACAGATTCTAACATTCACTGTAGTATACCAGGGTAGGCTGTGTAACTCTACATACATATTCTAACAATCACTGTAGTATGCCAGGGTAGGCTGGGTAAATCTACATACAGATTCTAATATTCATTGTAGTATGCCAGGGTAGGCTGAGTGACTCTACATACATACAGATTCTAACATTCACTGTAGTATGCCAGGGTAGGTTGAGTGACTCTACATAGAGATTCTAACATTCATTGTAGTATGCCAGGGTAGGCTGAGTGACTCTACATACAGATTCTAACATTCATTGTAGTATGCCAGGGTAGGCTGAGTGACTCTACATATATATTCTAACATTCAGTGTAGTATGCCAGGGTAGGCTTAGTGACTGTACATATAGATTCTAACATTCATTGTAGTATGCCAGGGTAGGCTGAGTGACTCTACATACATACAGATTCTAACATTCACTGTAGTATACCAGGGTAGGCTGAGTGACTCTACATACATACAGATTCTAACATTCACTGTAGCATGTCAGAGTAGGCTGAGTGACTCTACATACAGATTCTAACATTCACTGTAGTGTGCCAGGGTAGGCTGAGTGACTATACATACATACAGATTCTAACATTCACTGTAGTATACCAGGGTTGGCTGAGTGACTATACATACATACATATTCTAACATTCACTTAGTATACCAGGGTAGGCTGAGTGACTATACATACATACAGATTCTAACATTCACTGTAGTATACCAGGATAGGCTGAGTGACTCTACATACATACATATTATAACATTCACTGTAGTATGCCAGGGTAGTCTGAGTTACTATACATACAGATTCTAACATTCAATGTAGTGTGCTAGGGGAGGCTGAGTGACTCTACATACAGATTCTAACATTCACTGTAGTATGCCAGGGTAGGCTGAGTGACTCTACATACAGATTCTAACTTTCATTGTAGTGTGCCAGGGTAGGCTGGGTGACTCTACATACATATTCTAACATTCATTGTAGTATGCCAGGGTAGGCTGAGTGACTCTACATACAGATTCTAACATTCATTGTAGTATGCCAGGGTAGGCTGAATGACTCCTACATACATATTCTAACATTCACTGTAGTGTGCAAGGGTAGGCTGTGTGACTCTACATACAGATTCTAACATTCACTGTAGTATGCCAGGGTAGGCTGAGTAACTCTACATACAGATTCTAACATTCACTGTAGTATGCCAGGGTATGCTGGGTAACTCTACATACATATTATAACATTCACTGTAGTATACCAGGGTAGGCTGAGTAACTCTACATACAGATTCTAACATTCACTGTAGTATACCAGGCTAGGCTGGGTAACTCTACAAACAGATTCAAACATTCATTGTAGTATGCCAGGGTAGGCTGAGTAACTCTACATACATATTCTAACATTCACTGTAGTATACCAGGGTAGGCTGGGTAACTCTACATATAGATTCTAACATTCACTGTAGTATACATGGGTAGGCTGGGTAACTCTACATACAGATTCTGACATTCAATTTAGTGTGCCAGGGTAGGCTGAGTGTCTCTACATACAGATTCTAACATTCACAGTAGTATGCAGGGTAGGCTGAGTGACTCTACATACAGATTCTAACATTCATTGTAGTGTGCCAGGTAGGCTGGGTGACTCTACATACAGATTCTAACATTCATTGTAGTATGTCAGGGTAGGCTGAGTGACTCATAAACATATTCTAACATTCACTGTAGTGTGACAGGTAGGCTGAGTAATCTACATACAGATTTTAACATTTACTGTAGTATGCCAGGGTAGGCTGAGTAACTCTACATACAGATTCTAACATTCATTGTAGTATGCCAGGGTAGGCTGAGTGATTCTACATACAGATTCTAACATTCACTGTAGTATGCCAGGGTAGGCTGAGTGACTCTACATACAGATTATAACATTCATTGTAGTATGCCAGGGTAGGCTGAGTGACTCTACATATAGATTCTAACATTCATTGTAGTATGCCAGGGTAGGCTGAGTGACTCTATATATAGATTCTAACATTCAGTGTAGTATGCCAGGGTAGGCTGAGTGACTCTACATACAGATTATAACATTCATTGTAGTATGCCAGGGTAGACTGAGTGACTCAACATACAGATTCTAACATTCACTGTAGTATGCCAGGGTAGGCTGAGTGACTCTACATACAGATTCTAACATTCATTGTAGTATGCCAGGGTAAGCTGAGTGACTCTACATATAGATTCTAACATTCAGTGTAGTATGCCAGGGTAGGCTTAGTGACTGTACATATAGATTCTAACATTCATTGTAGTATGCCAGGGTAGGCTGAGTGACTCTACATACATACAGATTCTAACATTCATTGTAGTATACCAGGGTAGGCTGAGTGACTCTACATACATACAGATTCTAACATTCACTGTAGTATACCAGGGTAGGCTGAGTGACTCTACATACATACAGATTCTAACATTCACTGTAGTATGTCAGAGTAGGCTGAGTGACACTACATACAGATTCTAACATTCACTGTAGTGTGCTAGGGTAGGCTGAGTGACTATACATACATACATATTCTAACATTCACTGTAGTATACCAGGGTAGGCTGAGTGACTATACATACATACATATTCTAACATTCACTGTAGTATACCAGGATAGGCTGAGTGACTCTACATACATACAGATTCTAACATTCACTATAGTATGTCAGGGTAGGCTGAGCGACTCTACATACAGATTCTAACATTCACTGTAGTGTGACAGGGTAGGCTGAGTGACTCTTCATATAGATTATAACATTCACTGTAGTATGCCAGGGTAGTCTGAGTTACTATACATACAGATTCTAACATTCACTGTAGTATGCCAGGGTAGGCTGAGTGACTCTACATATAGATTCTAACATTCACTGTAGTATGCCAGGGTAGGCTGAGTGACTCTACATACAGATTCTAACATTCACTGTAGTATACCAGGGTAGGCTGGGTAAATCTACATACAGATTCTAACATTCACTGTAGTATACCAGGGTAGGCTGAGTAACTCTACATACAGATTCTAACATTCACTGTAGTATACCAGGCTAGGCTGGGTAACTCTACATACAGATTCTAACATTCACTGTAGTATACCAGGGTAGGCTGGGTAACTCTACATACAGATTCTGACATTCAATGTAGTGTGCCAGGGTAGGCTGAGTGTCTCTACATACAGATTCTAACATTCACAGTAGTATGCCAGGGTAGGCTGAGTGACTCTACATACAGATTCTAACATTCATTGTAGTGTGCCAGGGTAGGCTGGGTGACTCTACATACAGATTCTAACATTCATTGTAGTATGTCAGGGTAGGCTGAGTGACTCATACATACATATTCTAACATTCACTGTAGTGTGACAGGGTAGGCTGAGTCACTCTACATACAGATTTTAACATTTACTGTAGTATGCCAGGGTAGGCTGAGTAACTCTACATACAGATTCTAACATTCATTGTAGTATGCCAGGGTAGGCTGAGTGACTCTACATACAGATTCTAACATTCACTGTAGTATGCCAGGGTAGGCTGAGTGACTCTACATACAGATTCTAACATTCACTGTAGTATACCAGGGTAGGCTGTGTAACTCTACATACAGATTCTAACATTCACAGTAGTATGCCAGGGTAGGCTGAGTGACTCTACATACAGATTCTAACATTCATTGTAGTGTGCCAGGGTAGGCTGGGTGACTCTACATACAGATTCTAACATTCATTGTAGTATGTCAGGGTAGGCTGAGTGACTCATACATACATATTCTAACATTCACTGTAGTGTGACAGGGTAGGCTGAGTCACTCTACATACAGATTTTAACATTTACTGTAGTATGCCAGGGTAGGCTGAGTAACTCTACATACAGATTCTAACATTCATTGTAGTATGCCAGGGTAGGCTGAGTGACTCTACATACAGATTCTAACATTCACTGTAGTATGCCAGGGTAGGCTGAGTGACTCTACATACAGATTCTAACATTCACTGTAGTATACCAGGGTAGGCTGTGTAACTCTACATACATATTCTAACAATCACTGTAGTATGCCAGGGTAGGCTGGGTAAATCTACATACAGATTCTAATATTCATTGTAGTATGCCAGGGTAGGCTGAGTGACTCTACATACATACAGATTCTAACATTCACTGTAGTATGCCAGGGTAGGTTGAGTGACTCTACATAGAGATTCTAACATTCATTGTAATATGCCAGGGTAGGCTGAGTGACTCTACATACAGATTCTAACATTCATTGTAATATGCCAGGGTAGGCTGAGTGACTCTACATATATATTCTAACATTCAGTGTAGTATGCCAGGGTAGGCTTAGTGACTGTACATATAGATTCTAACATTCATTGTAGTATGCCAGGGTAGGCTGAGTGACTCTACATACATACAGATTCTAACATTCACTGTAGTATACCAGGGTAGGCTGAGTGACTCTACATACATACAGATTCTAACATTCACTGTAGCATGTCAGAGTAGGCTGAGTGACTCTACATACAGATTCTAACATTCACTGTAGTGTGCCAGGGTAGGCTGAGTGACTATACATACATACAGATTCTAACATTCACTGTAGTATACCAGGGTTGGCTGAGTGACTATACATACATACATATTCTAACATTCACTTAGTATACCAGGGTAGGCTGAGTGACTATACATACATACAGATTCTAACATTCACTGTAGTATACCAGGATAGGCTGAGTGATTCTACATACATACATATTATAACATTCACTGTAGTATGCCAGGGTAGTCTGAGTTACTATACATACAGATTCTAACATTCAATGTAGTGTGCTAGGGGAGGCTGAGTGACTCTACATACAGATTCTAACAGTCACTGTAGTATGCCAGGGTAGGCTGAGTGACTCTACATACAGATTCTAACTTTCATTGTAGTGTGCCAGGGTAGGCTGGGTGACTCTACATACATATTCTAACATTCATTGTAGTATGCCAGGGTAGGCTGAGTGACTATACATACAGATTCTAACATTCATTGTAGTATGCCAGGGTAGGCTGAATGACTCCTACATACATATTCTAACATTCACTGTAGTGTGCAAGGGTAGGCTGTGTGACTCTACATACAGATTCTAACATTCACTGTAGTATGCCAGGGTAGGCTGAGTAACTCTACATACAGATTCTAACATTCACTGTAGTATGCCAGGGTATGCTGGGTAACTCTACATACATATTATAACATTCACTGTAGTATAGCAGGGTAGGCTGAGTAACTCTACATACAGATTCTAACATTCACTGTAGTATACCAGGCTAGGCTGGGTAACTCTACAAACAGATTCAAACATTCATTGTAGTATGCCAGGGTAGGCTGAGTAACTCTTTTTTTTTGTGTTGGTGGTGGGTACTCTCATATATATTCTAACATTCACTGTAGTATACATGGTAGGCTGGGTAACTCTACATATAGATTCTGAAATTCATTTTATTGTACAGGGTAGGCTGGTGTCTCTCATACAGATTCTGACATTCAATTAGTGTGCCAGGTTGGCTTAGTTACTCTACATACAGATTCTGACATTCATTGTAGTGTGCCAGGGTAGGCTGAGTGTCTCTAC
>JABXNX010000593.1:0-15471 GCA_014843695.1 Archivesica marissinica | reverse complement strand
GCATTGTCCAGCATTGTCAGCATTATCCAGCAATGTCTAGCATTGTCTAGCATTGTCCAGCAATGCCAGCATTGGCAGCATTGTTAGCATTATCCAGCATTATCCAGCATTGTCAGCATTATCCAGCATTGCAAGCATTGTCAGCATTGCCAACATTGTCAGCATTGTCAGCATTGTCCAGCATTACCCAGCATTGTCCAGCATTGTCAGCATTGCCAGCATTGTCCAGCATTGTCAGCATTGTCAGCATTAGACAGCATTAGACAGCATTGTCCATGCCTTGCCAGCATTATCAGCATCGTCAGCATTGTCCAGCATTGCCAGCATTGTCAGCATCGTCAGCATTGCCAGCATTGTCAGCATTGCCAGCATTATGCAGCATTATGCAGCATTGTCCAGCATTGTACAGCATTGTCAGCATTATCCAGCATTGTCCAGCATTATGCAGCATTGTCCAGCATTGTCAGCATTTGTCCAGCATTGCCAGCATTATGCAGCATTGCCCAGCATTGTCAGCATTGTCCAGCATTGCCAGCATTGTCCAGCATTATCCAGCATTGTCCAGCATTGTCCAGCATTGTCCAGCATTGCCAGCATTGTCCAGCATTGTCAGCATTGTCAGCATTATCCAGCATTGCCCAGCATTGTCCAGCCTTATACAGCATTGTCCAGCATTGTCCAGCATTGTTAACATTGTCCAGCATTATCCAGCATTATCCAGCATTGTCAGCATTGTTCAGCATTGTCAGCATTGTCCAGCATTGCCAGCATTAGCAGCATTGTCCAGCATTGTCCAGCATTGCCAGCATTGTCCAGCATTGTCCAGCATTGTCAGCATTGCCCAGCATTATCCAGCATTGTCAGCATTGTCCAGCATTGCCAGCATTGTCCACCACAACCACAACACACCACACCACATTGTCAGCATTGTCCAGCATTGTCCAGCATTGTCCAGCATTATCCAGCATTGTCAGCATTATGCAGCATTGTCCACCATTGTCAGCATTATGCAGCATTATCAGCATTGCCA
The DNA here is from genome assembly GCA_014843695.1 of Archivesica marissinica. Classification (NCBI taxonomy): domain Eukaryota; kingdom Metazoa; phylum Mollusca; class Bivalvia; order Venerida; family Vesicomyidae; genus Archivesica; species Archivesica marissinica. The sequence continues at coordinate 14,441 of JABXNX010000593.1, read as the reverse complement.
GCATTGTCCAGCATTGACAGCATTGTCCAGCATTGCCAGCATTGCCAGCATTGTCAGCATTGTCGGCATTGTCAGCCTTGCCAGCATTGTCCAGCATTGTCAGCATTGTCCAGCATTGTCCAGCATTGTCGGCATTGTCAGCATTGTCCAGCATTGTCAGTATTATCCAGCATTGTCAGCATTGTCAGCATTGTCCAGCATTGTCCAGCATTGTTCAGCATTGTACAGCATTGTCCAGCATTGTCCAGCATTGTCCAGCATTGTCCAGCATTGTCAGCATTGTCCAGCATTTTCAGCCTTGCCAGCATTGTCCAGCATTGTCAGCATTGCCAGCCAGCATTGTCCAGCATTGTCCAGCATTGTCAGCATTATCCAGCATTGTCAGCATTGTCGGCATTATCCAACATTGTCAGCATTGCCAGCATTGTCCAGCTTTGCCAGCATTATCCAGCATTGTCAGCATTGTCCAGCATTGTCAGCATTGCCGCATTGTCAGCACTGTCCAGCCTGCAACATTGTCCAGCATTGTCCAGCCTTGCAGCATTATCCAGCATTGTCCAGCATTGTCAGCAGTCCAGCTTGTCGCCTTGTCCAGCATTGTCCAGCATTGTCAGCCTTGCCAGCATTGTCCAGCCTTGCCAGCATTGTCCAGCATTGTTAGCATTATCCAGCATTGTCCAGCATTGTCAGCATTGTCCAGCATTGTCAGCATTGTCCAGCATTGTCAACATTATCCAGCATTGTCAGCAATATCCAGCATTGTAGCATTGTCCAGCATTGTCAGCATTATCCAGCATTGTCCAGCATTGTCAACATTGTCCAGCATTGTCAGCATTATCCAGCATTGTCTAGCATTGTCCAGCAATGCCAGCATTGGCAGCATTGTTAGCATTATCCAGCATTATCCAGCATTGTCCAGCATTGTCAGCATTGCCCAGCATTATCCAGCATTATCCAGCATTGTCCAGCATTGCCCAGCATTGTCAGCATTGTCAGCATTGTCCAGCATTGCCCAGCATTATCCAGCATTATCCAGCATTGCCCAGCATTGTCCAGCATTGTCAGCATTATCCAGCAATGTCTAGCATTGTCTAGCATTGTCCAGCAATGCCAGCATTGGCAGCATTGTTAGCATTATCCAGCATTATCCAGCATTGTCAGCATTATCCAGCATTGCAAGCATTGTCAGCATTGCCAACATTGTCAGCATTGTCAGCATTGTCCAGCATTACCCAGCATTGTCCAGCATTGTCAGCATTGCCAGCATTGTCCAGCATTGTCAGCATTGTCAGCATTAGACAGCATTAGACAGCATTGTCCATGCCTTGCCAGCATTATCAGCATCGTCAGCATTGTCCAGCATTGCCAGCATTGTCAGCATCGTCAGCATTGCCAGCATTGTCAGCATTGCCAGCATTATGCAGCATTATGCAGCATTGTCCAGCATTGTACAGCATTGTCAGCATTATCCAGCATTGTCCAGCATTATGCAGCATTGTCCAGCATTGTCAGCATTTGTCCAGCATTGCCAGCATTATGCAGCATTGCCCAGCATTGTCAGCATTGTCCAGCATTGCCAGCATTGTCCAGCATTATCCAGCATTGTCCAGCATTGTCCAGCATTGTCCAGCATTGTCCAGCATTGTCAGCATTGTCAGCATTATCCAGCATTGCCCAGCATTGTCCAGCATTGTCCAGCATTATACAGCATTGTCCAGCATTGTCCAGCATTGTTAACATTGTCCAGCATTATCCAGCATTATCCAGCATTGTCAGCATTGTTCAGCATTGTCAGCATTGTCCAGCATTGCCAGCATTATCAGCATTGTCCAGCATTGTCCAGCATTGCCAGCATTGTCCAGCATTGTCCAGCATTGTCAGCATTGTCCAGCATTATCCAGCATTGTTAACATTGTCCAGCATTTCCAGCATTATCCAGCATTGTCAGCATTGTCCAGCATTGTCAGCATTGTCCAGCATTGCCAGCATTATGCAGCATTGTCCAGCATTGTCAGCATTGCCAGCATTGTCCAGCATTGCCAGCATTGTCAGCATTGCCCAGCATTATCCAGCATTGCCAGCATTGTCCAGCATTGCCAGCATTGTCCAGCATTGTCAGCATTGTCCAGCATTGTCCAGCATTGTCCAGCATTGTCAGCATTATGCAGCATTGTCCAGCATTGTCAGCATTGTCAGCATTATCAGCATTGCCAGCATTGTCCAGCATTGACAGCATTGTCCAGCATTGCCAGCATTGCCAGCATTGTCAGCATTGTCAGCATTGTCAGCATTGCCAGCATTGTCCAGCATTGTCAGCATTGTCCAGCATTGTCCAGCATTGTCAGCATTGTCAGCATTGTCCAGCATTGTCAGCATTGTCCAGCATTGCCAGCATTGTCCAGCATGTCCAGCATTGTCAGCATTGTCCAGCATTTTCAGCATTGCCAGCATTGTCCAGCATTGTCAGCATTGCCAGCCGCATTGTCCAGCATTGTCCAGCATTGTCAGCATTATCCAGCATTGTCAGCATTGTCGGCATTATCCAACATTGTCAGCATTGCCAGCATTGTCCAGCTTTGCCAGCATTATCCAGCATTGTCAGCATTGTCCAGCATTGTCAGCATTGCCAGCATTGTCAGCACTGTCCAGCCTTGCAACATTGTCCAGCATTGTCCAGCCTTGCAGCATTATCCAGCATTGTCCAGCATTGTCAGCATTGTCCAGCATTGTCAGCATTGTCCAGCATTGTCCAGCATTGTCAGCCTTGCCAGCATTGTCCAGCCTTGCCAGCATTGTCCAGCATTGTTAGCATTATCCAGCATTGTCCAGCATTGTCCAGCATTGTCAGCATTGTCCAGCATTGTCAGCATTGTCCAGCATTGTCAACATTATCCAGCATTGTCAGCAATATCCAGCATTGTCAGCATTGTCCAGCATTGTCAGCATTATCCAGCATTGTCCAGCATTGTCAACATTGTCCAGCATTGTCAGCATTATCCAGCATTGTCTAGCATTGTCCAGCAATGCCAGCATTGGCAGCATTGTTAGCATTATCCAGCATTATCCAGCATTGTCCAGCATTGTCAGCATTGCCCAGCATTATCCAGCATTATCCAGCATTGTCCAGCATTGCCAGCATTGTCCAGCATTGTCAGCATTGTCAGCATTGTCCAGCATTGCCCAGCATTATCCAGCATTATCCAGCATTGCCCAGCATTGTCCAGCATTGTCAGCATTATCCAGCAATGTCTAGCATTGTCTAGCATTGTCCAGCAATGCCAGCATTGGCAGCATTGTTAGCATTATCCAGCATTATCCAGCATTGTCAGCATTATCCAGCATTGCCAGCATTGTCAGCATTGCCAACATTGTCAGCATTGTCAGCATTGTCCAGCATTATCCAGCATTGTCCAGCATTGTCAGCATTGTCAGCATTGCCAGCATTGCCAGCATTGCCAGCATTGTCCAGCATTGTCAGCATTGTCCAGCATTGTCAGCATTAGACAGCATTAGACAGCATTGTCCATGCCTTGCCAGCATTATCAGCATCGTCAGCATTGTCCAGCATTGCCAGCATTGTCAGCATCGTCAGCATTGCCAGCATTGTCAGCATTGCCAGCATTATGCAGCATTATGCAGCATTGTCCAGCATTGTACAGCATTGTCAGCATTATCCAGCATTGTCCAGCATTATGCAGCATTGTCCAGCATTGTCAGCATTTGTCCAGCATTGCCAGCATTATGCAGCATTGCCCAGCATTGTCAGCATTGTCCAGCATTGCCAGCATTGTCCAGCATTATCCAGCATTGTCCAGCATTGTCCAGCATTGTCCAGCATTGTCCAGCATTGTCAGCATTGTCAGCATTGTCAGCATTATCCAGCATTGCCCAGCATTGTCCAGCATTGCCAGCATTGTCCAGCATTATCCAGCATTGTCCAGCATTGTCCAGCATTGTCCAGCATTGTCCAGCATTGTCAGCATTGTCAGCATTGTCAGCATTATCCAGCATTGCCCAGCATTGTCCAGCATTGTCCAGCATTATACAGCATTGTCCAGCATTGTCCAGCATTGTTAACATTGTCCAGCATTATCCAGCATTATCCAGCATTATCCAGCATTGTCAGCATTGTTCAGCATTGTCAGCATTGTCCAGCATTGCCAGCATTATGCAGCATTGTCCAGCATTGTCCAGCATTGCCAGCATTGTCCAGCATTGTCCAGCATTGTCAGCATTGCCCAGCATTATCCAGCATTGTCAGCATTGTCCAGCATTGCCAGCATTGTCCAGCATTGTCAGCATTGTCCAGCATTGTCCAGCATTGTCCAGCATTGTCAGCATTATGCAGCATTGTCCACCATTGTCAGCATTATGCAGCATTATCAGCATTGCCAGCATTGTCCAGCATTGACAGCATTGTCCAGCATTGCCAGCATTGCCAGCATTGTCAGCATTGTCCAGCATTGTCCAGCATTATCCAGCATTGTCAGCATTGTCCAGCATTGTCCAGCATTATCCAGCATTGTCAGCATTGTCCAGCATTGTCAGCCTTGACAGCATTGCCAGCATTGTCCAGCATTGGCCAGCATTGTCCAGCATTGTCCAGCATTATCCAGCATTGTCAGCATTGTCCAGCATTGTCAGCATTATCCAGCATTATCCAGCATTGTCAGCCTTGCCAGCATTGTCAGCATTGTCCAGCATTATCCAGCATTGTACAGCATTGTCCAGCATTGTCAGCATTGTCAGCCTTGCCAGCATTAGACAGCATTAGACAGCATTGTCCAGCATTGTCCAGCATTGTCAGCCTTGCCAGCATTAGACAACATTGACAGCATTGTCCAGCATTGCCAGCATTGTCAGCCTTGCCAGCATTAGACAGCATTGTCCAGCATTGCCAGCCTTGCCAGCATTGTCCAGCCTTTCCAGCATTGTCGGCATTGTCCAGCATTGTCGGGCATTGTCTAGCATTGTCCAGCAATGCCAGCATTGGCAGCATTGTTAGCATTATCCAGCATTATCCAGCATTGTCAGCATTATCCAGCATTGCCAGCATTGTCAGCATTGCCAGCATTGTCCAGCATTGTCAGCATTGTCCAGCCTTGCCAGCATTGTCCAGTATTGTCAGCATTATGCAGCATTATCCAGCATTGTCCAGCATTGTCCTGCATTGTCAGCATTATCCAGCATTGTCCAGCATTGTCCAGCATTGTCCAGCATTGTCCAGCCTTGCCAGCATTATCCAGCATTGTACAGCATTGTGCAGCATTGTCAGCATTGTGCAGCATTGTACAGCATTGTACAGCATTGTACAGCATTGTCCAGCATTGTCCAGCATTGTCCAGCATTGTCCAGCATTATCCAGCATTGTACAGCATTGTGCAGCATTGTCAGCATTGTACAGCATTGTACAGCATTGTCCAGCATTGTCAGCATTATCCAGCATTGTCAGCATTGTCCAGCATTGTCAGCATTGTCCAGCATTATGCAGCATTGTCCAGCATTGTCAGCATTGTCCAGCATTATCCAGCATTGTCAGCATTATGCAGCATTGTCCAGCATTGTCCAGCATTGTCAGCATTGTCAGCATTGTCCAGCCTTGCCAGTATTATCCAGCATTGTACAGCATTGTCAGCATTGTCCAGCATTGTCCAGCATTGTCAGCATTGTCAGCATTGTCCAGCATTGTCCAGCATTGTCAGCATTGTCCAGCATTGTCCAGCCTTGCCAGTATTATCCAGCATTGTACAGCATTATCCAGCATTGTCCAGCATTGTCAGCATTGTCCAGCATTGTCAGCATTGTCCAGCATTGCCAGCATTATCCAGCATTGTACAGCATTGCCAGTATTATCCAGCATTGTCAGCATTGTTCAGCATTGTCCTGCATTTCCAGCATTGTCAGCATTATGCAGCATTGTCCACCATTGTCAGTATTATGCAGCATTATCAGCATTGCCAGCATTGTCCAGCATTGACAGCATTGTCCAGCATTGTCAGCATTGCCAGCATTGTCAGCATTGTCCAGCATTGTCAGCATTGTCCAACATTGCTAGCTTTATCCAGCATTGTCAGCATTGTCCAGCATTGTTCAGCATTGTCCAGCATTGTCCGGCATTGCCAGCATTATCCAGCATTATCCAGCATTGTCCAGCATTGTCCAGCATTGTCCAGCATTGTCAGCATTGTCCAGCATTATGCAGCATTGTCCAGCATTGTCAGCATTGTCCAGCATTGCCAGCTTTATCCAGCATTGTCCAGCATTGTCAGCCTTGCCAGCATTGTCAGCATTGTCCAGCATTATCCAGCATTGTCAGCATTGTACAGCATTGTCCAGCATTGTCAGCATTGTCAGCCTTGCCAGCATTGTCAGCATTATCCAGCATTATCCAGCATTGTCAGCATTGTCAGCATTGTCCAGCATTGTCCAGCATTGTCAGCATTGTCAGCCTTGCCAGCATTGTCAGCATTAGACAGCATTGACAGCATTGTCCAGCATTGTCAGCCTTGCCAGCATTAGACAACATTGACAGCATTGTCCAGCATTGCCAGCCTTGTCAGCCTTGCCAGCATTGTCCAGCATTAGACAGCATTGTCCAGCATTGCCAGCCTTGCCAGCATTGTCCAGCATTGTCCAGCATTGCCAGCATTGTCCAGCATTGCACAACACACCACACCACAACCACATCCAGCATTGTCAGCATTAGACAACATTGACAGCATTGTCCAGCATTGCCAGCCCTGCCAGCATTGTCCAGCATTAGAAAGCATTGTCCAGCATTGCCAGCCTTGCCAGCATTGTCCAGCCTTTCCAGCATTGTCGGCATTGTCCAGCATTGTCGGCATTGTCAGCCTTGCCAGCATTGTCCAGCATTGTCAGCATTGTCCAGCATTGTCCAGCATTGTCGGCATTGTCAGCATTGTCCAGCATTGTCAGTATTATCCAGCATTGTCAGCATTGTCAGCATTGTCCAGCATTGTCCAGCATTGTTCAGCATTGTACAGCATTGTCCAGCATTGTCCAGCATTGTCTAGCATTGTCCAGCATTGTCAGCATTGTCCAGCATTGTCAGCCTTGCCAGCATTGTCCAGCATTGTCAGCATTGCCAGCCAGCATTGTCCAGCATTGTCCAGCATTGTCAGCATTATCCAGCATTGTCAGCATTGTCGGCATTATCCAACATTGTCAGCATTGCCAGCATTGTCCAGCTTTGCCAGCATTATCCAGCATTGTCAGCATTGTCCAGCATTGTCAGCATTGCCAGCATTGTCAGCACTGTCCAGCCTTGCAACATTGTCCAGCATTGTCCAGCCTTGCAGCATTATCCAGCATTGTCCAGCATTGTCAGCATTGTCCAGCATTGTCAGCATTGTCCAGCCTTGCCAGCATTGTCCAGCATTGTTAGCATTATCCAGCATTGTCCAGCATTGTCAGCATTGTCCAGCATTGTCAGCATTGTCCAGCATTGTCAACATTATCCAGCATTGTCAGCAATATCCAGCATTGTCAGCATTGTCCATCATTGTCAGCATTATCCAGCATTGTCCAGCATTGTCAACATTGTCCAGCATTGTTAGCATTATCCAGCATTGTCCAGCATTGTCAGCATTGTCCAGCATTGTCAGCATTGTCCAGCATTGTCAACATTATCCAGCATTGTCAGCAATATCCAGCATTGTCAGCATTGTCCATCATTGTCAGCATTATCCAGCATTGTCCAGCATTGTCAACATTGTCCAGCATTGTTAGCATTATCCAGCATTGTCCAGCATTGTCAGCATTGTCCAGCATTGTCAGCATTGTCCAGCATTGTCAACATTATCCAGCATTGTCAGCAATATCCAGCATTGTCAGCATTGTCCATCATTGTCAGCATTATCCAGCATTGTCCAGCATTGTCAACATTGTCCAGCATTGTTAGCATTATCCAGCATTGTCCAGCATTGTCAGCATTGTCCAGCATTGTCAGCATTGTCCAGCATTGTCAACATTATCCAGCATTGTCAGCAATATCCAGCATTGTCAGCATTGTCCAGCATTGTCAGCATTATCCAGCATTGTCCAGCATTGTCAACATTGTCCAGCATTGTCAGCATTATCCAGCATTGTCTAGCATTGTCCAGCAATGCCAGCATTGGCAGCATTGTTAGCATTATCCAGCATTATCCAGCATTGTCCAGCATTGTCAGCATTGCCCAGCATTGTCCAGCATTGTCCAGCATTGTCCAGCATTGTCCAGCCTTGCCAGCATTATCCAGCATTGTACAGCATTGTGCAGCATTGTCAGCATTGTGCAGCATTGTACAGCATTGTACAGCATTGTCCAGCATTGTCCAGCATTGTCCAGCATTGTCCAGCATTGTCCAGCATTATCCAGCATTGTACAGCATTGTGCAGCATTGTCAGCATTGTACAGCATTGTACAGCATTGTCCAGCATTGTCAGCATTATCCAGCATTGTCAGCATTGTCCAGCATTGTCAGCATTGTCCAGCATTATGCAGCATTGTCCAGCATTGTCAGCATTGTCCAGCATTATCCAGCATTGTCAGCATTATGCAGCATTGTCCAGCATTGTCCAGCATTGTCAGCATTGTCAGCATTGTCCAGCCTTGCCAGTATTATCCAGCATTGTACAGCATTGTCAGCATTGTCCAGCATTGTCCAGCATTGTCAGCATTGTCAGCATTGTCCAGCATTGTCAGCATTGTCCAGCATTGTCCAGCCTTGCCAGTATTATCCAGCATTGTACAGCATTGCAGCATTATCCAGCATTGTCCAGCATTGTCAGCATTGTCCAGCATTGTCAGCATTGTCCAGCATTGCCAGCATTATCCAGCATTGTACAGCATTGCCAGCATTATCCAGCATTGTCAGCATTGTTCAGCATTGTCCTGCATTTCCAGCATTGTCAGCATTATGCAGCATTGTCCACCATTGTCAGTATTATGCAGCATTATCAGCATTGCCAGCATTGTCCAGCATTGACAGCATTGTCCAGCATTGTCAGCATTGCCAGCATTGTCAGCATTGTCCAGCATTGTCAGCATTGTCCAACATTGCTAGCTTTATCCAGCATTGTCAGCATTGTCCAGCATTGTTCAGCATTGTCCAGCATTGTCCGGCATTGCCAGCATTATCCAGCATTATCCAGCATTGTCCAGCATTGTCCAGCATTGTCCAGCATTGTCAGCATTGTCCAGCATTATGCAGCATTGTCCAGCATTGTCAGCATTGTCCAGCATTGCCAGCTTTATCCAGCATTGTCCAGCATTGTCAGCCTTGACAGCATTGTCCAGCATTGTCCAGCATTGTCCAGCATTGCCAGCATTGTCCAGCATTGCCAGCATTGTCCAGCATTGTCCAGCATTATCCAGCATTGTCAGCATTGTCCAGCATTATCCAGCATTATCCAGCATTGTACAGCATTGTCCAGCATTGTCCAGCATTGTCAGCCTTGCCAGCATTGTCAGCATTGTCCAGCATTATCCAGCATTGTCAGCATTGTACAGCATTGTCCAGCATTGTCAGCATTGTCAGCCTTGCCAGCATTGTCAGCATTATCCAGCATTATCCAGCATTGTCAGCATTGTCAGCATTGTCCAGCATTGTCCAGCATTGTCAGCATTGTCAGCCTTGCCAGCATTGTCAGCATTAGACAGCATTGACAGCATTGTCCAGCATTGTCAGCCTTGCCAGCATTAGACAACATTGACAGCATTGTCCAGCATTGCCAGCCTTGTCAGCCTTGCCAGCATTGTCCAGCATTAGACAGCATTGTCCAGCATTGCCAGCCTTGCCAGCATTGTCCAGCATTGTCCAGCATTGCCAGCATTGTCCAGCATTGTCCAGCATTATCCAGCATTGTCCAGCATTATCCAGCATTATCCAGCATTATCCAGCATTGTCAGCATTAGACAACATTGACAGCATTGTCCAGCATTGCCAGCCCTGCCAGCATTGTCCAGCATTAGAAAGCATTGTCCAGCATTGCCAGCCTTGCCAGCATTGTCCAGCCTTTCCAGCATTGTCGGCATTGTCCAGCATTGTCGGCATTGTCAGCCTTGCCAGCATTGTCCAGCATTGTCAGCATTGTCCAGCATTGTCCAGCATTGTCGGCATTGTCAGCATTGTCCAGCATTGTCAGTATTATCCAGCATTGTCAGCATTGTCAGCATTGTCCAGCATTGTCCAGCATTGTTCAGCATTGTACAGCATTGTCCAGCATTGTCCAGCATTGTCTAGCATTGTCCAGCATTGTCAGCATTGTCCAGCATTGTCAGCCTTGCCAGCATTGTCCAGCATTGTCAGCATTGCCAGCCAGCATTGTCCAGCATTGTCCAGCATTGTCAGCATTATCCAGCATTGTCAGCATTGTCGGCATTATCCAACATTGTCAGCATTGCCAGCATTGTCCAGCTTTGCCAGCATTATCCAGCATTGTCAGCATTGTCCAGCATTGTCAGCATTGCCAGCATTGTCAGCACTGTCCAGCCTTGCAACATTGTCCAGCATTGTCCAGCCTTGCAGCATTATCCAGCATTGTCCAGCATTGTCAGCATTGTCCAGCATTGTCAGCATTGTCCAGCATTGTCCAGCATTGTCAGCCTTGCCAGCATTGTCCAGCCTTGCCAGCATTGTCCAGCATTGTTAGCATTATCCAGCATTGTCCAGCATTGTCAGCATTGTCCAGCATTGTCAGCATTGTCCAGCATTGTCAACATTATCCAGCATTGTCAGCAATATCCAGCATTGTCAGCATTGTCCAGCATTGTCAGCATTATCCAGCATTGTCCAGCATTGTCAACATTGTCCAGCATTGTCAGCATTATCCAGCATTGTCTAGCATTGTCCAGCAATGCCAGCATTGGCAGCATTGTTAGCATTATCCAGCATTATCCAGCATTGTCCAGCATTGTCAGCATTGCCCAGCATTATCCAGCATTATCCAGCATTGTCCAGCATTGCCAGCATTGTCCAGCATTGTCAGCATTGTCAGCATTGTCCAGCATTGCCCAGCATTATCCAGCATTATCCAGCATTGCCCAGCATTGTCCAGCATTGTCAGCATTATCCAGCAATGTCTAGCATTGTCTAGCATTGTCCAGCAATGCCAGCATTGGCAGCATTGTTAGCATTATCCAGCATTATCCAGCATTGTCAGCATTATCCAGCATTGCCAGCATTGTCAGCATTGCCAACATTGTCAGCATTGTCAGCATTGTCCAGCATTATCCAGCATTGTCCAGCATTGTCAGCATTGTCAGCATTGCAGCATTGCCAGCATTGCCAGCATTGTCCAGCATTGTCAGCATTGTCCAGCATTGTCAGCATTAGACAGCATTAGACAGCATTGTCCATGCCTTGCCAGCATTATCAGCATCGTCAGCATTGTCCAGCATTGCCAGCATTGTCAGCATCGTCAGCATTGCCAGCATTGTCAGCATTGCCAGCATTATGCAGCATTATGCAGCATTGTCCAGCATTGTACAGCATTGTCAGCATTATCCAGCATTGTCCAGCATTATGCAGCATTGTCCAGCATTGTCAGCATTTGTCCAGCATTGCCAGCATTATGCAGCATTGCCCAGCATTGTCAGCATTGTCCAGCATTGCCAGCATTGTCCAGCATTATCCAGCATTGTCCAGCATTGTCCAGCATTGTCCAGCATTGTCAGCATTGTCAGCATTGTCAGCATTATCCAGCATTGCCCAGCATTGTCCAGCATTGTCCAGCATTATACAGCATTGTCCAGCATTGTCCAGCATTGTTAACATTGTCCAGCATTATCCAGCATTATCCAGCATTGTCAGCATTGTTCAGCATTGTCAGCATTGTCCAGCATTGCCAGCATTATGCAGCATTGTCCAGCATTGTCCAGCATTGCCAGCATTGTCCAGCATTGTCAGCATTGCCCAGCATTACCACACAGCATTGTCAGCATTGCCAGCATTATCCAGCATTGTCAGCATTGTCCAGCATTGCCAGCATTGTCCAGCATTGTCAGCATTGTCCAGCATTGTCCAGCATTGTCCAGCATTGTCAGCATTATGCAGCATTGTCCACCATTGTCAGCATTATGCAGCATTATCAGCATTGCCAGCATTGTCCAGCATTGACAGCATTGTCCAGCATTGCCAGCATTGCCAGCATTGTCAGCATTGTCGGCATTGTCAGCCTTGCCAGCATTGTCCAGCATTGTCAGCATTGTCCAGCATTGTCCAGCATTGTCGGCATTGTCAGCATTGTCCAGCATTGTCAGTATTATCCAGCATTGTCAGCATTGTCAGCATTGTCCAGCATTGTCCAGCATTGTTCAGCATTGTACAGCATTGTCCAGCATTGTCCAGCATTGTCCAGCATTGTCCAGCATTGTCAGCATTGTCCAGCATTTTCAGCCTTGCCAGCATTGTCCAGCATTGTCAGCATTGCCAGCCAGCATTGTCCAGCATTGTCCAGCATTGTCAGCATTATCCAGCATTGTCAGCATTGTCGGCATTATCCAACATTGTCAGCATTGCCAGCATTGTCCAGCTTTGCCAGCATTATCCAGCATTGTCAGCATTGTCCAGCATTGTCAGCATTGCCAGCATTGTCAGCACTGTCCAGCCTTGCAACATTGTCCAGCATTGTCCAGCCTTGCAGCATTATCCAGCATTGTCCAGCATTGTCAGCATTGTCCAGCATTGTCAGCATTGTCCAGCATTGTCCAGCATTGTCAGCCTTGCCAGCATTGTCCAGCCTTGCCAGCATTGTCCAGCATTGTTAGCATTATCCAGCATTGTCCAGCATTGTCCAGCATTGTCAGCATTGTCCAGCATTGTCAGCATTGTCCAGCATTGTCAACATTATCCAGCATTGTCAGCAATATCCAGCATTGTCAGCATTGTCCAGCATTGTCAGCATTATCCAGCATTGTCCAGCATTGTCAACATTGTCCAGCATTGTCAGCATTATCCAGCATTGTCTAGCATTGTCCAGCAATGCCAGCATTGGCAGCATTGTTAGCATTATCCAGCATTATCCAGCATTGTCCAGCATTGTCAGCATTGCCCAGCATTATCCAGCATTATCCAGCATTGTCCAGCATTGCCAGCATTGTCCAGCATTGTCAGCATTGTCAGCATTGTCCAGCATTGCCCAGCATTATCCAGCATTATCCAGCATTGCCCAGCATTGTCCAGCATTGTCAGCATTATCCAGCAATGTCTAGCATTGTCTAGCATTGTCCAGCAATGCCAGCATTGGCAGCATTGTTAGCATTATCCAGCATTATCCAGCATTGTCAGCATTATCCAGCATTGCAAGCATTGTCAGCATTGCCAACATTGTCAGCATTGTCAGCATTGTCCAGCATTACCCAGCATTGTCCAGCATTGTCAGCATTGCCAGCATTGTCCAGCATTGTCAGCATTGTCAGCATTAGACAGCATTAGACAGCATTGTCCATGCCTTGCCAGCATTATCAGCATCGTCAGCATTGTCCAGCATTGCCAGCATTGTCAGCATCGTCAGCATTGCCAGCATTGTCAGCATTGCCAGCATTATGCAGCATTATGCAGCATTGTCCAGCATTGTACAGCATTGTCAGCATTATCCAGCATTGTCCAGCATTATGCAGCATTGTCCAGCATTGTCAGCATTTGTCCAGCATTGCCAGCATTATGCAGCATTGCCCAGCATTGTCAGCATTGTCCAGCATTGCCAGCATTGTCCAGCATTATCCAGCATTGTCCAGCATTGTCCAGCATTGTCCAGCATTGTCCAGCATTGTCAGCATTGTCAGCATTATCCAGCATTGCCAGCATTGTCCAGCATTGTCCAGCATTATACAGCATTGTCCAGCATTGTCCAGCATTGTCAACATTGTCCAGCATTTCCAGCATTGTCAGCATTGTCCAGCATTGTCAGCATTGTCCAGCATTGCCAGCATTGTCCAGCATTGCCAGCATTGTCAGCATTGTCCAGCATTGCCAGCATTGTCCAGCATTGTCAGCATTGTCTAGCATTGCCAGCATTGTCCAGCATCGTCAGCATTGCCAGCATTATGCAGCATTGTCCAGCATTGTCTAGCATTGTCTAGCATTGTCAGCATTATCCAGCATTGCCCAGCATTGTCCAGCATTGTCAGCATTATCCAGCATTTTCCAGCATTGTACAGCATTGTCAGCATTGTCAAGCATTATCAGCATTGTCCAGCATTGTCCAGCATTGTCAGCATTGTCCAGCATTGTCAGCATTGTCCAGCATTATGCAGCATTGCCCAGCATTGCCCAGCATTGTCCAGCATTATCTAGCATTGTCAGCATTGTCCAGCATTGCCAGCATTATCCAGCATTGTCCAGCATTATCCAGCATTGTCCAGCATTGTCCAGCATTGTCCAGCATTGTCCAGCATTGCCCAGCATTGTCCAGCATTATCCAGCATTGTCAGCATTGTC
>JABXNX010000592.1:0-15472 GCA_014843695.1 Archivesica marissinica | reverse complement strand
GGAGAGATGTGATACGTGGCCTATCGAGAGCATTGTGGGAGATCTGTGATACCTGGCCTATCGAGAGCATTGTAGGAGCTATGTGATACCTGGCCTATCGAGAGCATGGTGGGAGATATGTGATACCTGACCTATCGAGAGCATAGTGGGAGATATGTGATACCTGGCATATCGAGAGCATAGTAGGAGATATGTGATACCTGGCCTATCGAGAGCATGGTGGGAGATATATGATACCTGGCCTATATGGTGGAGATATGTTATACCTGACCTATCGAGAGCATTGTAGGAGATATGTGATACCTGGCCTATCGAGAGCATGGTGGAGATATGTGATACCTGACCTATCGAGAGCATTGTAGGTGATATGTGATATCTGGCCTATCGAGAGCATTGTTGGAGATATATGATACCTGGCTTATCTAGAGCATGGTGGGAGATATATGATACCTGGCCTATCGAGAGCATTGTAGGAGATATGTGATACCTTGCCTATCGAGAGCATGGTGGGAGAGATGTGATACCTGGCCTATCGAGAGCATTGTAGGATATATGTGATACCTGGCCTATCGAGGACATGGTGGGAGATATGTGATGCCTGACCTATCGAGGACATGGTGGGAGAGATGTGATACCTGGCATATCGAGAGCATTGTAGGAGATATGTGATACCTGGCCTATCGAGAGCATGGTGGGAGATATGTGATACCTGGCCTATATGGTGGAGATATGTATACCTGACCTATCGAGAGCATTGTAGGTGATATGTGATACCTGGCCTATCGAGAGCATGGTGGAGATATGTGATACCTGACCTATCGAGAGCATTGTAGGTGATATGTGATACCTGGCCTATCGAGAGCATTGTAGGAGATATATGATACCTGGCCTATCAGAGCATGGTGGGAGATATGTGATACCTGGCCTATCGAGAGCATTGTAGGAGATATGTGATACCTGGCCTATCGAGAGCATGGTGGGAGATATGTGATACCTGGCTATCGAGAGCATGGTGGGAGAGATGTGATACCTGGCCTATCGAGAGCATTGTAGGAGATATGTGATACCTGGCCTATCGAGAGCATGGTGGGAGATATGTGATACCTGGCCTATCGAGAGCATTGTGGAGATATGACAACATGATGGGAGATATGTGATACCTAGTCTATCGAGAGAATGGTGGGAGATATGTGATACCTGGCCTATCGAGAACATGGTGGGAGATATGTGATACCTGGCCTATCGAGAACATAGTGGGAGATATGTGATACCTGGCCTATCGATAGCATGGTGGGAGATATGTGATACCTGGCCTATCGAGAGCATGGTGGGAGATATGTGATACCTGGCCTATCGAGAGCATTGTGGGAGATATGTGATACCTGGCCTATCGAGAACATGGTGGGAGATATGTGATACCTGGCCTATCGAGAGAATGGTGGGAGATATGTGATACCTGGCCTATCGAGAGCATGGTGGGAGATATGTGATACCTGGCCTATCGAGAGCATGATGGGAGATATGTGATACCTGGCCTATCGAGAGCATGATGGGAGATATGTGATACCTGGCCTATCGAGAGCATGATGGGAGATATGTGATAGCTGGCATGTAGAGAGCATGATGGGAGATATGTATTACCTGGCCTATTGAGAGCATGATGGGAGATACGTGATACCTGGCCTATCGAGAGCATGATGGGAGATATATGATACCTGGCCTATAGAGAGTATGATGGGAGATATGTGATACCTGGCCTATTGAGAGCATGATGGGAGATACGTGATACCTGACCTGTAGAAAGCATGATGGGAGATATGTGTTACATGGCATATCGAGAGCATGACGGGAGATATGTGATACCTGGCCAATAAGAGCATGGTGGGAGATATGTTATACCTGGCCTATCGAGATCATGATGGGAGATATGTGATACCTGGCCTATCGAGAGCATGATAGGAGATATGTGATACCTGGCCTATCGAGAGCATGGTGGGAGATATGTGATACCTGGCATATCGAGAGCATGGTGGGAGATATGTGAAACCCCACAACAAAAACACAACAGAGATATGTGATACCTGGCCTATCGAGAACATGGTGGGAGATATGTGATACATGGCCTATCGAGAACATGGTGGGAGATAGTGACCGACCTTGAGACATGGTGGGAGATATGTGATACCTGGCCTATCGAGAGCATGGTGGGAGATATGTGATACCTGGCCTATCGAGAGCATGGTGGGAGATATGTGATACCTGGCCTATCGAGAGCATGGTGGGAGATATGTGATACCTGGCCTATCGAGAGCATGGTGGGAGATATGTGATACCTGGCCTATCGAGAGCATGGTGGGAGATATGTGATACCTGGCCTATCGAGAGCATTGTAGGAGATATGTGATACCTGGCCTATCGAGAGCATGGTGGGAGATATGTGATACCTGGCCTATCGAGAGCATGGTGGGAGATATGTGATACCTGGCCTATCGAGAGCATTGTAGGAGATATGTGATATGGCCTATCGAGAGCATTGTGGGAGATATGTGATACCTGGCCTATCGAGAGCATTGTGGGAGATATGTGATACCTGGCCTATCGAGAGCATTGTAGGAGATATGTGATACCTGGCCTATCGAGAGCATTGTGGGAGATATGTGATACCTGGCCTATCGAGAGCATTGTAGGAGATATGTGATACCTGGCCTATCGAGAGCATTGTAGGAGATATGTGATACCTGGCCTATCGAGAGCATTGTAGGAGATATGTGATACCTGGCCTATCGAGAGCATTGTAGGAGATATGTGATACATGGCCTATCGAGAGCATTGTAGAGATATGTGATACCTGGCCTATCGAGAGCATTGTGGGAGATATGTGATACATGGCCTATCGAGAGCATGGTGGGAGATATGTGATACATGGCATATCGAGAGCATGGTGGGAGATATGTGATACATGGCCTATCGAGAGCACTGTAGGAGATATGTGATACATGGCATATCGAGAGCATGGTGGGAGATATGTGATACATGGCATATCGAGAGCATTGTAGGAGATATGTGATACATGGCCTATCGAGAGCATTGTAGGAGATATGTGATACATGGCCTATCGAGAGCATGGTGGGAGATATGTGATACCTGGCCTATCGAGAGCATGATGGGAGATATGTGATACATGGCATATCGAGAGCATTGTAGGAGATATGTGATACATGGCCTATCGAGAGCATTGTAGGAGATATGTGATACATGGCCTATCGAGAGCATTGTAGGAGATATGTGATACATGGCCTATCGAGAGCATGGTGGGAGATATGTGATACCTGGCCTATCGAGAGCATGGTGGGAGATATGTGATACATGGCCTATCGAGAGCATGGTGGGAGAGATGTGATACCTGGCCTATCGAGGACATGGTGGGAGAGATGTGATGCCTGACCTATCTAGGACATGGTGGGAGCGATGTGATACCTGGCCTATCGAGAGCATTGTAGGAGCTATGTGATACCTGGCCTATCGAGAGCATTGTTGGAGATATGTGATACCTGGCCTATCGAGAGCATTGTGGGAGAGATGTGATACCTGGTCTATCGAGAGCATTGTGGGAGATATGTGATGCCCGGCCTATCGAGAGCATTGTAAGAGATATGTGATACCTGGCCTATCGAGAGCATTGTGGGAGATATGTGATACCTGGCCTATCGAGAGCATGGTGGGAGATATGTGATACCTGGCCTATCGAGAGCATTGTGGGAGATATGTGATACCTGGCATATCGAGAGCATTGTAGGAGATATCTGATACCTGGCCTATCGAAAGCATTGTGGGAGAGATGTGATACCCGGCCTATCGAGAGCATTGTAGGAGATATGTGATACCTGGCCTATCGAGAGCATTGTAGGAGATATGTGATACATGGCCTATCGAGAGCATGGTGGGAGATATGTGATACCTGGCCCATCGAGAGCATTGTAGGAGATATGTGATACCTGACCTATTCAGAGCATTGTAGGAGATATGTGATACCCGGCCTATCGAGAGCATTGTAGGAGATATGTGATACATGGCCTATCGAGAGCATTGTAGGAGATATGTGATACATGGCCTATCGAGAGCATTGTAGGAGATATGTGATACCTGGCCTATCGAGAGCATGGTGGGAGATATGTGATACATGGCATATCGAGAGCATGGTGGGAGATATGTGATACATGGCCTATCGAGAGCATTGTGGGAGAGATGTGATACCTGGCCTATCGAGAGCATGGTGGGAGATATGTGATACATGGCATATCGAGAGCATGGTGGGAGATATGTGATACATGGCATATCGAGAGCATGGTGGGAGATATGTGATACATGGCCTATCGAGAGCATGGTGGGAGATATGTGATACATGGCCTATCGAGAGCATGGTGGGAGATATGTGATACATGGCATATCGAGAGCATTGTAGGAGATATGTGATACATGGCCTATCGAGAGCATTGTAGGAGATATGTGATACATGGCCTATCGAGAGCATGGTGGGAGATATGTGATACCTGGCCTATCGAGAGCATGGTGGGAGATATGTGATACATGGCCTATCGAGAGCATGGTGGGAGATATGTGATACTTGGCCTATCAAGAGCATTGTGGGAGATATGTGATACCTGACCTATCGAGACCATTGTAGGAGATATGTGATACCTGGCCTATCGAGAGCATTGTAGGAGATATGTGATACCTGGCCTATCGAGAGCATGGTGGGAGATATGTGATACCTGGCCTATCGAGAGCATTGTGGGAGATATGTGATACCTGGCATATCGAGAGCATTGTAGGAGATATCTGATACCTGGCCTATCAAAAGCATTGTGGGAGAGATGTGATACCCGGCCTATCGAGAGCATTGTAGGAGATATGTGATACCTGGCCTATCGAGAGCATTGTAAGAGGTATGTGATACATGGCCCATCGAGAGCATTGTAGGAGATATGTGATACATGGCCTATCGAGAGCATTGTAGGAGATATGTGATACATGGCCTATCGAGAGCATTGTAGGAGATATGTGATACCTGGCCTATCGAGAGCATGGTGGGAGATATGTGATACATGGCATATCGAGAGCATTGTGGGAGATATGTGATACATGGCCTATCGAGAGCATTGTGGGAGAGATGTGATACATGGCCTATTGAGAGCATTGTGGGAGAGATGTGATACCTGGCCTATCGAGAGCATGGTGCGAGATATGTGATACATGGCATATCGAGAGCATGGTGGGAGATATGTGATACCTGGCCTATCGAGAGCATGGTGGGAGATATGTGATACATGGCATATCGAGAGCATGGTGGGAGATATGTGATACATGGCCTATCGAGAGCACTGTAGGAGATATGTGATACATGGCATATCGAGAGCATTGTAGGAGATATGTGATACATGGCCTATCGAGAGCATTGTAGGAGATATCTGATACATGGCCTATCAAAAGCATTGTGGGAGAGATGTGATACCCGGCCTATCGAGAGCATTGTAGGACATATGTGATACCTGGCCTATCGAGAGCATTATAGGAGATATCTGATACCTGGCCTATCAAAAGCATTGTGGGAGAGATGTCATACCCGGCATATCGAGAGCATTGTGGGAGATATGTGATACCTGGCCTATCGAGAGCATTGTAGGAGATATGTGATACTTGGCCTATCGAGAGCATGGTGGGAGATATGTGATACATGGCATATCGAGAATATGGTGGGAGATATGTGATACATGGCCTATCGAGGACATGGTGGGAGAGATGTGATACCTGGCCTATCGAGAGCATTGTAGGAGATATGTGATACCTGGCCTATCGAGAGCATGGTGGGAGATATGTGATACTTGGCCTATCAAGAGCATTGTGGGAGATATGTGATACCTGACCTATCGAGACCATTGTAGGAGATATGTGATACCTGGCCTATCGAGAGCATTGTAGGAGATATGTGATACCTGGCCTATCGAGAGCATTGTAGGAGATATCTGATACCTGGCCTATCAAAAGCATTGTTGGAGAGATGTGATACCCGGCCTATCGAGAGCATTGTAGGACATATGTGATACCTGGCCTATCGAGAGCATTGTAGGAGATATCTGATACATGGCCTATCAAAAGCATTGTGGGAGAGATGTGATACCCGGCCTATCGAGAGCATTGTAGGAGATATGTGATACCTGGCCTATCGAGAGCATTGTAGGAGATATGTGATACATGGCCTATCGAGAGCATTGTGGGAGATATGTGATACATGGCCTATCGAAAGCATGGTGGGAGATATGTGATACATGGCATATCGAGAGCATGGTGGGAGATATGTGATACATGGCCTATCGAGAGCACTGTAGGAGATATGTGATACATGGCATATCGAGAGCATGGTGGGAGATATGTGATACATGGCATATCGAGAGCATTGTAGGAGATATGTGATACATGGCCTATCGAGAGCATTGTAGGAGATATGTGATACATGGCCTATCGAGAGCATGGTGGGAGATATGTGATACCTGGCCTATCGAGAGCATGATGGGAGATATGTGATACATGGCATATCGAGAGCATTGTAGGAGATATGTGATACATGGCCTATCGAGAGCATTGTAGGAGATATGTGATACATGGCCTATCGAGAGCATTGTAGGAGATATGTGATACATGGCCTATCGAGAGCATGGTGGGAGATATGTGATACCTGGCCAATCGAGAGCATGGTGGGAGATATGTGATACATGGCCTATCGAGAGCATGGTGGGAGAGATGTGATACCTGGCCTATCGAGGACATGGTGGGAGAGATGTGATGCCTGACCTATCTAGGACATGGTGGGAGCGATGTGATACCTGGCCTATCGAGAGCATTGTAGGAGCTATGCGATACCTGGCCTATCGAGAGCATTGTTGGAGATATGTGATACCTGGCCTATCGAGAGCATTGTGGGAGAGATGTGATACCTGGTCTATCGAGAGCATTGTGGGAGATATGTGATGCCCGGCCTATCGAGAGCATTGTAAGAGATATGTGATACCTGGCCTATCGAGAGCATTGTGGGAGATATGTGATACCTGGCTTATCGAGAGTATGGTGGGAGATATGTGATACCTGGCCTATCGAGAGCATAGTGGGAGATATGTGATACCTGGCATATCGAGAGCATTGTAGGAGATATCTGATACCTGGCCTATCGAAAGCATTGTGGGAGAGATGTGATACCCGGCCTATCGAGAGCATTGTAGGAGATATGTGATACCTGGCCTATCGAGAGCATTGTAGTAGATATGTGATACATGGCCTATCGAGAGCATGGTGGGAGATATGTGATACCTGGCCCATCGAGAGCATTGTAGGAGATATGTGATACCTGACCTATTCAGAGCATTGTAGGAGATATGTGATACCCGGCCTACCGAGAGCATTGTAGGAGATATGTGATACATGGCCTATCGAGTGCATTGTAGGAGATATGTGATACATGGCCTATCGAGAGCATTGTAGGAGATATGTGATACCTGGCCTATCGAGAGCATGGTGGGAGATATGTGATACATGGCATATCGAGAGCATGGTGCGAGATATGTGATACATGGCCTATCGAGAGCATTGTGGGAGAGATGTGATACCTGGCCTATCGAGAGCATGGTGGGAGATATGTGATACATGGCATATCGAGAGCATGGTGGGAGATATGTGATACATGGCATATCGAGAGCATGGTGGGAGATATGTGATACATGGCCTATCGAGAGCATGGTGGGAGATATGTGATACATGGCCTATCGAGAGCATGGTGGGAGATATGTGATACATGGCATATCGAGAGCATTGTAGGAGATATGTGATACATGGCCTATCGAGAGCATTGTAGGAGATATGTGATACATGGCCTATCGAGAGCATGGTGGGAGATATGTGATACCTGGCCTATCGAGAGCATGGTGGGAGATATGTGATACATGGCCTATCGAGAGCATGGTGGGAGATATGTGATACTTGGCCTATCGAGAGCATTGTGGGAGATATGTGATACCTGACCTATCGAGACCATTGTAGGAGATATGTGATACCTGGCCTATCGAGAGCATTGTAGGAGATATGTGATACCTGGCCTATCGAGAGCATGGTGGGAGATATGTGATACCTGGCCTATCGAGAGCATTGTGGGAGATATGTGATACCTGGCATATCGAGAGCATTGTAGGAGATATCTGATACCTGGCCTATCAAAAGCATTGTGGGAGAGATGTGATACCCGGCCTATCGAGAGCATTGTAGGAGATATGTGATACCTGGCCTATCGAGAGCATTGTAAGAGATATGTGATACATGGCCCATCGAGAGCATTGTAGGAGATATGTGATACATGGCCTATCGAGAGCATTGTAGGAGATATGTGATACATGGCCTATCGAGAGCATTGTAGGAGATATGTGATACCTGGCCTATCGAGAGCATGGTGGGAGATATGTGATACATGGCATATCGAGAGCATTGTGGGAGATATGTGATACATGGCCTATCGAGAGCATTGTGGGAGAGATGTGATACATGGCCTATTGAGAGCATTGTGGGAGAGATGTGATACCTGGCCTATCGAGAGCATGGTGGGAGATATGTGATACATGGCATATCGAGAGCATGGTGGGAGATATGTGATACCTGGCCTATCGAGAGCATGGTGGGAGATATGTGATACATGGCATATCGAGAGCATGGTGGGAGATATGTGATACATGGCCTATCGAGAGCATTGTAGGAGATATGTGATACATGGCATATCGAGAGCATTGTAGGAGATATGTGATACATGGCCTATCGAGAGCATTGTAGGAGATATGTGATACATGGCCTATCGAGAGCATTGTGGGAGATATGTGATACCGGCCTATCGAGAGCATTGTAGGAGATATGTGATACCTGGCCTATCGAGAGCATTGTAGGAGATATGGATACCTGGCCTATCAAAAGCATTGTGGGAGATATGTGATACCGGCCTATCGAGAGCATTGTGGGAGATATGTGATACCTGGCCTATCGAGAGCATTGTAGGAGATATGTGATACTGGCCTATCGAGAGCATGGTGGAGATATGTGATACCTGGCCTATCGAGAGCATGGTGGGAGATATGTGATACCTGGCCTATCGAGAGCATGGTGGGAGATATGTGATACCTGGCCTATCGAGAGCATTGTGGGAGATATGTGATACCTGGCCTATCGAGAGCATTGTAGGAGATATGTGATACCTGGCCTATCGAGAGCATTGTAGGAGATATGTGATACCTGGCCTATCGAGAGCATTGTGGGAGATATGTGATACCTGGCCTATCGAGAGCATTGTAGGAGATATGTGATACCTGGCCTATCGAGAGCATTGTAGGAGATATGTGATACATGGCCTATCGAGAGCATTGTGGGAGATATGTGATACATGGCCTATCGAGAGCATGGTGGGAGATATGTGATACATGGCATATCGAGAGCATGGTGGGAGATATGTGATACATGGCCTATCGAGAGCATTGTAGGAGATATGTGATACATGGCCTATCGAGAGCATGGTGGGAGATATGTGATACCTGGCCTATCGAGAGCATGGTGGGAGATATGTGATACATGGCCTATCGAGAGCATTGTAGGAGATATGTGATACATGGCCTATCGAGAGCATTGTAGGAGATATGTGATACATGGCCTATCGAGAGCATTGTAGGAGATATGTGATACATGGCCTATCGAGAGCATTGTAGGAGATATGTGATACATGGCCTATCGAGAGCATTGTAGGAGATATGTGATACATGGCCTATCGAGAGCATTGTAGGAGATATGTGATACATGGCCTATCGAGAGCATGGTGGGAGATATGTGATACCTGGCCTATCGAGAGCATGGTGGGAGATATGTGATACATGGCCTATCGAGAGCATGGTGGGAGAGATGTGATACCTGGCCTATCGAGGACATGGTGGGAGAGATGTGATGCCTGACCTATCTAGGACATGGTGGGAGCGATGTGATACCTGGCCTATCGAGAGCATTGTAGGAGCTATGTGATACCTGGCCTATCGAGAGCATTGTTGGAGATATGTGATACCTGGCCTATCGAGAGCATTGTGGGAGAGATGTGATACCTGGTCTATCGAGAGCATTGTGGGAGATATGTGATGCCCGGCCTATCGAGAGCATTGTAAGAGATATGTGATACCTGGCCTATCGAGAGCATTGTGGGAGATATGTGATACCTGGCTTATCGAGAGCATGGTGGGAGATATGTGATACCTGGCCTATCGAGAGCATTGTGGGAGATATGTGATACCTGGCATATCGAGAGCATTGTAGGAGATATCTGATACCTGGCCTATCGAAAGCATTGTGGGAGAGATGTGATACCCGGCCTATCGAGAGCATTGTAGGAGATATGTGATACCTGGCCTATCGAGAGCATTGTAGGAGATATGTGATACATGGCCTATCGAGAGCATGGTGGGAGATATGTGATACCTGGCCCATCGAGAGCATTGTAGGAGATATGTGATACCTGACCTATTCAGAGCATTGTAGGAGATATGTGATACCCGGCCTACCGAGAGCATTGTAGGAGATATGTGATACATGGCCTATCGAGTGCATTGTAGGAGATATGTGATACATGGCCTATCGAGAGCATTGTAGGAGATATGTGATACCTGGCCTATCGAGAGCATGGTGGGAGATATGTGATACATGGCATATCGAGAGCATGGTGCGAGATATGTGATACATGGCCTATCGAGAGCATTGTGGGAGAGATGTGATACCTGGCCTATCGAGAGCATGGTGGGAGATATGTGATACATGGCATATCGAGAGCATGGTGTGAGATATGTGATACATGGCATATCGAGAGCATGGTGGGAGATATGTGATACATGGCCTATCGAGAGCATGGTGGGAGATATGTGATACATGGCCTATCGAGAGCATGGTGGGAGATATGTGATACATGGCATATCGAGAGCATTGTAGGAGATATGTGATACATGGCCTATCGAGAGCATTGTAGGAGATATGTGATACATGGCCTATCGAGAGCATGGTGGGAGATATGTGATACCTGGCCTATCGAGAGCATGGTGGGAGATATGTGATACATGGCCTATCGAGAGCATGGTGGGAGATATGTGATACTTGGCCTATCAAGAGCATTGTGGGAGATATGTGATACCTGACCTATCGAGACCATTGTAGGAGATATGTGATACCTGGCCTATCGAGAGCATTGTAGGAGATATGTGATACCTGGCCTATCGAGAGCATGGTGGGAGATATGTGATACCTGGCCTATCGAGAGCATTGTGGGAGATATGTGATACCTGGCATATCGAGAGCATTGTAGGAGATATCTGATACCTGGCCTATCAAAAGCATTGTGGGAGAGATGTGATACCCGGCCTATCGAGAGCATTGTAGGAGATATGTGATACCTGGCCTATCGAGAGCATTGTAAGAGGTATGTGATACATGGCCCATCGAGAGCATTGTAGGAGATATGTGATACATGGCCTATCGAGAGCATTGTAGGAGATATGTGATACATGGCCTATCGAGAGCATTGTAGGAGATATGTGATACCTGGCCTATCGAGAGCATGGTGGGAGATATGTGATACATGGCATATCGAGAGCATTGTGGGAGATATGTGATACATGGCCTATCGAGAGCATTGTGGGAGAGATGTGATACATGGCCTATTGAGAGCATTGTGGGAGAGATGTGATACCTGGCCTATCGAGAGCATGGTGCGAGATATGTGATACATGGCATATCGAGAGCATGGTGGGAGATATGTGATACCTGGCCTATCGAGAGCATGGTGGGAGATATGTGATACATGGCATATCGAGAGCATGGTGGGAGATATGTGATACATGGCCTATCGAGAGCACTGTAGGAGATATGTGATACATGGCATATCGAGAGCATTGTAGGAGATATGTGATACATGGCCTATCGAGAGCATTGTAGGAGATATCTGATACATGGCCTATCAAAAGCATTGTGGGAGAGATGTGATACCCGGCCTATCGAGAGCATTGTAGGACATATGTGATACCTGGCCTATCGAGAGCATTATAGGAGATATCTGATACCTGGCCTATCAAAAGCATTGTGGGAGAGATGTCATACCCGGCATATCGAGAGCATTGTGGGAGATATGTGATACCTGGCCTATCGAGAGCATTGTAGGAGATATGTGATACTTGGCCTATCGAGAGCATGGTGGGAGATATGTGATACATGGCATATCGAGAATATGGTGGGAGATATGTGATACATGGCCTATCGAGGACATGGTGGGAGAGATGTGATACCTGGCCTATCGAGAGCATTGTAGGAGATATGTGATACCTGGCCTATCGAGAGCATGGTGGGAGATATGTGATACTTGGCCTATCGAGAGCATTGTGGGAGATATGTGATACCTGACCTATCGAGACCATTGTAGGAGATATGTGATACCTGGCCTATCGAGAGCATTGTAGGAGATATGTGATACCTGGCCTATCGAGAGCATTGTAGGAGATATCTGATACCTGGCCTATCAAAAGCATTGTTGGAGAGATGTGATACCCGGCCTATCGAGAGCATTGTAGGACATATGTGATACCTGGCCTATCGAGAGCATTGTAGGAGATATCTGATACATGGCCTATCAAAAGCATTGTGGGAGAGATGTGATACCCGGCCTATCGAGAGCATTGTAGGAGATATGTGATACCTGGCCTATCGAGAGCATTGTAGGAGATATGTGATACATGGCCTATCGAGAGCATTGTGGGAGATATGTGATACATGGCCTATCGAAAGCATGGTGGGAGATATGTGATACATGGCATATCGAGAGCATGGTGGGAGATATGTGATACATGGCCTATCGAGAGCACTGTAGGAGATATGTGATACATGGCATATCGAGAGCATGGTGGGAGATATGTGATACATGGCATATCGAGAGCATTGTAGGAGATATGTGATACATGGCCTATCGAGAGCATTGTAGGAGATATGTGATACATGGCCTATCGAGAGCATGGTGGGAGATATGTGATACCTGGCCTATCGAGAGCATGATGGGAGATATGTGATACATGGCATATCGAGAGCATTGTAGGAGATATGTGATACATGGCCTATCGAGAGCATTGTAGGAGATATGTGATACATGGCCTATCGAGAGCATTGTAGGAGATATGTGATACATGGCCTTTCGAGAGCATGGTGGGAGATATGTGATACCTGGCCTATCGAGAGCATGGTGGGAGATATGTGATACATGGCCTATCGAGAGCATGGTGGGAGAGATGTGATACCTGGCCTATCGAGGACATGGTGGGAGAGATGTGATGCCTGACCTATCTAGGACATGGTGGGAGCGATGTGATACCTGGCCTATCGAGAGCATTGTAGGAGCTATGCGATACCTGGCCTATCGAGAGCATTGTTGGAGATATGTGATACCTGGCCTATCGAGAGCATTGTGGGAGAGATGTGATACCTGGTCTATCGAGAGCATTGTGGGAGATATGTGATGCCCGGCCTATCGAGAGCATTGTAAGAGATATGTGATACCTGGCCTATCGAGAGCATTGTGGGAGATATGTGATACCTGGCCTATCGAGAGCATGGTGGGAGATATGTGATACCTGGCCTATCGAGAGCATTGTGGGAGATATGTGATACCTGGCATATCGAGAGCATTGTAGGAGATATCTGATACCTGGCCTATCGAAAGCATTGTGGGAGAGATGTGATACCTGGCCTATCGAGAGCATTGTAGGAGATATGTGATACCTGGCCTATCGAGAGCATTGTAGGAGATATGTGATACATGGCCTATCGAGAGCATGGTGGGAGATATGTGATACCTGGCCTATCGAGAGCATTGTAGGAGATATGTGATACCTGGCCTATCGAGAGCATTGTAGGAGATATGTGATACCTGGCCTATCGAGAGCATTGTAGGAGATATGTGATACATGGCCTATCGAGAGCATTGTAGGAGATATGTGATACATGGCCTATCGAGAGCATTGTAGGAGATATGTGATACCTGGCCTATCGAGAGCATGGTGGGAGATATGTGATACATGGCATATCGAGAGCATGGTGGGAGATATGTGATACATGGCCTATCGAGAGCATTGTGGGAGAGATGTGATACCTGGCCTATCGAGAGCATGGTGGGAGATATGTGATACATGGCCTATCGAGAGCATGATGGGAGATATGTGATACATGGCATATCGAGAGCATGGTGGGAGATATGTGATACATGGCCTATCGAGAGCATGGTGGGAGATATGTGATACATGGCCTATCGAGAGCATGGGGGAGATATGTGACATGGCATATCGAGAGCATTGTAGGAGATATGTGATACTGGCCTATCGAGAGCATTGTAGGAGATATGTGATACATGGCCTATCGAGAGCATGGTGGGAGATATGTGATACCTGGCCTATCGAGAGCATTGTGGGAGATATGTGATACATGGCCTATCGAGAGCATGGTGGGAGATATGTGATACCTGGCCTATCGAGAGCATTGTGGGAGATATGTGATACCTGGCCTATCGAGAGCATTGTAGGAGATATGTGATACCTGGCCTATCGAGAGCATTGTAGGAGATATGTGATACCTGGCCTATCGAGAGCATTGTAGGAGATATGTGATACCTGGCCTATCGAGAGCATTGTGGGAGATATGTGATACCTGGCCTATCGAGAGCATTGTAGGAGATATGTGATACCTGGCCTATCGAGAGCATTGTAGGAGATATGTGATACCTGGCCTATCACAGCATTGTAGGAGATATGTGATACCTGGCCTATCGAGAGCATTGTAGGAGATATGTGATACCTGGCCTATCGAGAGCATTGTAGGAGATATGTGATACATGGCCTATCGAGAGCATTGTAGGAGATATGTGATACATGGCCTATCGAGAGCATTGTAGGAGATATGTGATACTGCCTATCGAGAGCATTGTAGGAGATATGTGATACCTGGCCTATCGAGAGCATGGTGGGAGATATGTGATACATGGCATATCGAGAGCATTGTGGGAGATATGTGATACATGGCCTATCGAGAGCATTGTGGGAGAGATGTGATACATGGCCTATTGAGAGCATTGTGGGAGAGATGTGATACCTGGCCTATCGAGAGCATGGTGCGAGATATGTGATACATGGCATATCGAGAGCATGGTGGGAGATATGTGATACCTGGCCTATCGAGAGCATGGTGGGAGATATGTGATACATGGCATATCGAGAGCATGGTGGGAGATATGTGATACCTGGCCTATCGAGAGCATGGTGGGAGATATGTGATACATGGCCTATCGAGAGCATTGTAGGAGATATGTGATACATGGCCTATCGAGAGCATT